>JBBPTT010000290.1:0-31699 GCA_038094175.1 Boletellus aff. lepidospora
GGAATAGTACAAAGCAGCCATCTTATATTTATTGCGGGTCCGCCCATCTCCAGTTCAGCATCAGCGAGTCCACCAGGTGCTCCACTTCTGGTCCTGTCACCTCCCTCCAGTTCCTGTCCTGTGGCACTACCACCCGTTGTTGTCGGCTAAGATGGGCGCATCAGCGCCCTATTTCGACCCTGGGCCCCAGTGTGGGGGTCCCCATCCACTATCGTTCTTGCCCTGCTTCTATGGACCCATCACCCCATGACAGGTACAGCAGTGCCTTATCCCAGACACGTACTTCTACTGCCCAGAACTTCGCTTTCTCGGCGAGGTCGTGGAGCAGATGTGCTATGTAGAACAATAGGAGGGTGATGGCGATGAGGAGGGACTTGTAGTAATCAATAGAGAATTGCATAATGATGCAGGGGTGTGAGGTGGGCAGTGGTGGTGGTAAGAGCGGTAATGCTGAGGGTTTCGATGGGAGAGGTTGCCTTTTATAGAAGGGTTGGCGGTGCACGGACCAAGGTGTCGTATCAAATCGGAATTGCAGCATCAGGGTATATTGATCGGGAGAAACCGGTTTCCTACTGCGGAAAAGTATCCGGGTGTCTTGCTTGGTAATCCCGTAATAATTTCCTAGAATTGGATAGATTGATGGCGGGTTCCCAGGTGTTTTTGGCCGATGAGTATCCTTTTCATTTAATCAAATATTGTCTTCGTCTGAACGTCCCGCGATGTGCTAGTATAGCTTCTACTTTGTATTCCTCTTCTCCCTCGATAACAGAAGGGGGTGGTTGAATAAAGTTAGGGCCATGTTCAGGGGTTTCGACGTAAGGGGTTAGAAGAGAAGCATGAAATACTGGATGAATTTTCCAGGCGTTGGGGAGTCGGAGTTGGAAGGTTACAGAGGATATAACCTTTTCTATTTCAAAGGGGCCTTCTCGTTTAGGGGCTAGTTTTCGGGAGGGGTAGGGGATACGGAGGTTTTTCCCTTCGAGCCAGACTTTATCCCCTACCTTGAAAGGTTTATATTTGGACCAGTGTTTCTCTTTTTGTCATAGTTGCGCCGTTACATGCACAGCTTTGGCCTCCTTTCGTGCGTTGTCTAAGATGGTCATTTGGGATTCGAGAGCAGGGAGGAATGTCTTTCCGATAGCTGGGTACGCTCTTGGTTCGTATCCCATCATTAGAGCAAACAGAGTTTGTTTGGTAACCGAGTGAGTAGCGGAATTATGAGCAAATTCGGCCATGGGAAGAAGATCATGCCACTTAGCAGGGTTTCCATTGCAAAATATTCTTAGGTAAGTTTCCAACTCTTGATTGACACGTTCCGTTTCTCCATCAGTTTGAGGATGATAGGTGGTAGATAATGCTAGATCATATTGCAACAGTCGGACAAGTTCTTTTGCAAATGCTGAAGCAAATTGTGGGCCTCTATCTGATATTACCCGATCATGAAGACCAAATCTTGGGAAAACATTCCTGAAAAAGAGCTTGGCAATTCCTACTGCGTCGACAGTTTTGACGCAAGGGAGGAAGATTACCCCCTTTGTAAGCCCATGGTCGACCACGACCAGGACAGAGTCAAAGTCTGCGGAAAGTGGCAGCTCCGTGATCAAGTCCATAGAAATGTTCTGAAACGGGTGGTCCGCTTCCATTGGATTGGGGATAGGTGGCGGGGTGGTGGGATGGGTGTTAACCTTGTTTGCCTGACAAATGGCGCACCCATGAACAAACTTTCTGCCAAATGTAGAGAGTCCCGGCCACCAATAGTCTCTTTGGAGTAAGGATAGGGTGCGAAAGTACCCGCCATGTCCTCCTGCAGGGGATTCATGTAGCTTGGTGAGCAAGGTGTGCCTTTGTGATTCGGGAACAAAAAGACGTCCCTTGAAATATAGCAGATCGTCTTCCCAACGCCAATCATTCGCATTGGCACGGGGAAACAAGGAGGAGCCAAGTTGTGCAGCGGTGATGGCGTTCTTTGCTAAGGGGTCGTCTTTGGTGGAGAGGGCTATCTTCTCTCTTATGGCGAGATCGATTAGTCGGACAAAATGGTCTTCGGGGATAAGGACCACGTCCTGGTTATCGCCATTGGTACTGACTTCATCTCGTCTAGATAAGGCATCAGCAGGGGCCATCTGGTTTCCTGGGAGGTTCTGGTATCGGATATCAAAATCCTGGAGGAATAGCATCCATCTAGCTTGTCGTCGCGACAGTTTATGGGGTTGCTTAAAGTAGGCTAGATTCTTATGATCAGTTTGAATCGTCACCTGATGTTCAGTTCCAGATAGGTAATGTCTCCACTCTTCCAATGCTCGAATAACCGCTAATAATTCCTGGTCGTAGATGTCATAGTTTCGTTCTTCTGGGGAAAAGGTTCTAGAAAAATAGGCACAGGGGTGTAAGTCTCCATTTCTGTCTGTTTGCATGAGGACTGCTCCAGATGCTGTAAGCGAAGCATCGGTCATGACTATGAAGGGTCTGGTGGAGTCCGGCATTTTGAGTATTGGTTTGGACATGAAGGCGTTCTGTAGGGTTTTGAAGGCGTGTTCACACTCAGGTGACCAATTCCAGCTAACCCCCTTCTTGGTTAGTTCATGGAGGGGTCTACTGATTCCAGAAAAGTCGGGGATGAACTTTCAATAGAAATTACAAAATCCGATGAATGAGCGGATTTGTTTCACAGAGGTGGGACTATTCCATTCCTTGATGGCTTTGAGTTTTCCTGGATCAAGGGTGATCTCTCCTGGCCAAACTATCATTCCTAGGTAGTCCACCTCTGTGACGTTGAAAGAACATTTACTTAGCTTGAGGAATAGGTCATTATCCATCATTCGTTGAAGGACTCTTCGAGTTCTTTCGGCGTGTTCCTCAGGTTGTTTAGAGGCGATGATAAGATCATCCATATATATGATCAACCATCCTTCGGCCAGCATATCGGCAAACACATGATTCATAAGGGCCTGGAATGTAGCCGGAGAGTTGCTTTGCCCAAAGAACATGACTGTTGGTTCGAATAGCCCTACTGGAGTAATGAAAGCAGCTTTCCATCGATCAGGGGGGTGGATTAGTACGTTGTTGTATCCCCATCTGATATCCATCTTGGTGAAGATAGTCGCATCTTTTAGTTGATCGACCAATTCTGAGATGCGAGGTAAAGGATACGCATTTTTGACCATATGTTCATTGAGATATCTGTAGTCCTGACAAGGGCGGAGTCCTCCATCCTTTTTAGGTATGAAGAAGAAGGGTGATGCTTGAGGGGATTGTGAGGGTACGATGGTCCCTTTCTTTAGATTTTCGTCGACAAAGGTTTTGCATGCCTCAAGCTCTTTAGGGTTTAAGGGGTATACCTTAGCTACTTTCGGTATGAAGGTATCTTTGAGGTCTATGTGGTGGTTTTACTTTCTAGATGGAGGGAGTTTTCCTAGGGGAGGTTCCTCGAACACTCGTTGGAATTCTTTGAATTCAGGGGGGAGGATGGTTTCCTTTTTATTCGCCATTTCAGCCTGAGCAATTTCGGTGGAATGCGTTATCTTTCGGATTTGTTGGTTGATGTAAGTGTCCAGATCAAGCACCAAGTATCACAAGAGATATCTTTGTTCAATTAAATCTGCGGAGCGTGCGGTGGGTTCTATTGCTTCGGGGAGAACGATTTCCCCTGTCGCCCAGTTGATTTCTGGGTTAACCAATCGGAGCCAGGACATTCCTAGTATGACCTCTTCTCCTCCACAGTTGATAATGAGGAAGTCCTGGTTTTCCAGAAGTAGATTTTCCATGATGATAGAGAGGGTAACTTTCCTTCGTATCAACCCATTCTGGTTTTCCGTTCCATCGGCATTCGTAGCTTTGATGGGTATTTTTAACTTCTTGGTTTCCAAACCTAGTTTTTCTACCAAATCTCTGCTTATAAAGCAGTTGCTTGCTCCACTATCCACTAGTGTGGTTATTTCAGCGGTTTTTCCTGTTCTTTCTTCTCGCAAGGACGTGGGGAGTCGGATTGCTCGATCTGCGATAGGAGATACAATTACAGGAATAGTGGTTGTGGGGATTGGTGACGCTGAAACACCTTTCCCCTTTAAAAACCCTCCTCTCCTTCCGTATGGGGTGGCTGATTTCTCTCTTCACCCTCTTCTTCCCTGGAGAAGCATATTTCTAAGGCTTTGAATGCCTCATTCTTGGAGATCTGTTTGTTTTCCAAGAATGTTTGGAATTCTCCATCTGTCTGTAAGGTGCAAGTAGGTGGTGCATTTCGAGTTACAGCAGGTACTTTCCTGTAGGTTGTATTCCTGGGCCTTCATTGGAACGAGGGTTTGTTTGATCGGTGATTTCGAGTAGAACATCCGACTTTATGACAAATGAAGCATTTGTTGTTCCTGAAGTGTTCCGCCTGCTCCGTTGGGGAGAGTCTGATTGCATCAACCTCCATCGCATTCGGATCTCTGTGGTTTCTGTGGAAAGATCCGGATGCGTTTAGCTGTCCTTGTCCTGTCCTTAGGAGTTGGGTTCTTGTCCTGATTTGGTCAAATTGCGCAGCTTTCTCCATCCATTTTTGCCACTTCTCAGGGGCAGGGTCCACCACAGTCATAAGGTTTACAATATCCCCATTTACTGCTACCCTGAGGAGGTCAATTAGAATCGTGTCTTGATGTCCCATTCCTGCGTTGGCTACCAGCAGTTCAAACTGAGCTCTGAAGTTAGGGAAGGTCCCTCTGCCCTGTTTTAAAGCATAAAGCTTGGATCTAGCATCGGCTTGGGCATCACCTGGGGAGAAGGTAACAAAGAAGTCTTTCTCCAGTTCATTGAAGGTAACATTGATTTTTCCTTGTGCGGTGTCTTCCAGTTTTTGATACCATCCTTCTGCAAATGTTGCCGCTAACCCAGTTTTCATGTTGTTGAGGAGGATGACGATTTGTGCCAGTTCGTCGTATACTTCATGGTTTAACAGAAAGTATGCTTTCATCGCTCTAAACCACCTCTTGGCATCCTCCGCCTTTCCGCTGAATGCTTCTGGGCATCCTGCTCTGATCTCAGATTTCCTTGCTGTTGTTTGAGTTACGACCGTAGGAGTTGTTGGGGGTATCGCTGGGGTTGCCGCAGGTTGGTGAGTCATAGTGGTTAGGTGGGTAGGGGATAACTCAATTGGGGACGGTTCTCTTGGGGTAGTGAACCCTGTCCTTTCTTCAATAGGGGAATTAGGGGGTATCGAGATCAGTGGGGGTGCTGGGGATGCTTGTGAGGGACGACAGAGTCTTCTTGGTGGCGGAAAGGGGTTGGGGGGAAGTTGTGAAGATCCCGGGATCCTTCTTCTTTCTGGTTGAGGGGCTGGGGAGTTTGTAACGTATTCCTCCTCTTCTTCCGAATGCTCCGGTACTCGGATCCTTGATTTCGATGTAGTGTCAATCTAGAGTCCTGCTGCTAAAAAGCAGGGACAAGAAGATAGCTAGTTCTTTTGTTACGCTTGCATGGAGTTATCCAGCAAGGTCAAAGGTTCGATCTCAAATCGGAACCTAAGAAAGCGACTAGTCGAGCACACACTCTGAGGTGTAGTGTGAAGACACGAGAGGATCTCTCTAACTGCAGCAAGCAGTCTCGAGGAGGCTAGACAACTACATGTAGATTGCATAGAACTAGCTAAGGAAAGATAATACATGTCATCAATCTATATATACCCTGGGTACTCCTATCATGACTAAGAATCGGCCGATGTAGTGTCAGTTAATATGACAGAGATACTGCGGTATTGATGGAAATGGAACACGAGATGATGCGAGAGAATCATCTTAGGAGAGGGATGTCCAAAAGGGAAATGGGCGCATCACGATCGAGACTAAACTGAGGTGGCATAGAAACGGAATAGAAATGAGAATGGAGATGACTATCAGAAGCGGTCACTAGTTGGGAAGCATAGACAGAAGGAGAAGAAAAAGTCATCAAGGTCATACCACGTCTTGCGGGTCTATTCATCGTGGCATTTCTTGTAACACCTTTCTAGGTTCAACCACGAATGGGTTCACAAACCAGGGACCGCCATGCAGACAGTAGATGCCCTATCCCGCAGGGAAGATCATGTGGAGGGCATAGAAAACGATAACGAAGGAGTAACATTTATTTCCCTGGATGCCATCCAAGCTAGACTTGTGATGCTGCAGGATGATGGGGACTCAATTCTTGACCTTATCTGGATTGCGACAATGAAACTCCGCGAATCCCAAATCATAGACCTAGAGTCCCACAGCTCAGAAGTAAATGATGATGGAGTATTTGTAAACAGAAAATCCCAGGTGTTCATCCCTGACGACGAAGGCTTACGCATGAAGGTGATGACAAAACATCATGACATGCCAGCAGTGGGACACCCTGGCAAAGATAAAACCCTAGATCTCATCTCCCATTCCTATTTCTGGCCCAAGATGGCCGCAGACATTTCAGAATACATGGCTAGGTGTCACACTTGTCAGAAAATGAAAACAGGAAATAAACCCCCAGCAGGTAAACTACAACCCCTAGAGGTGGCTGAGCTGCCCTGGGTAGACGTTTCTGCAGATTTTATTACCAACCTTCCCCTCTCCAACGGCTATGATGCGATCCTAGTGGTCATGGACTGTTTCTCCAAAGAAGTTTGTTTTATTCCCACAAAAAAAACTGCTTCTGCCCTAGATACGGTGAAGTTATACCTCTCTCATGTATGGACCAACCACAGACTTCCCCGGACTATCGTTTCCAACCGTGGACCCCAGTTTGCTTCGCAAGTCATGAAGGACCTCTGCAAGTGACTCAGGATTTCCCCGAAGCTATCAACTGCACACCACCCACAGACTGATGGCCAGACAGAATGCATTAACCATGACCTCCATCAGTATCTGCGACTCTTTTGCTGTGACCATCAGACGGATTGGCCCAAGTGGCTCCCTATGGCACAGTTTGCACACAATAACCACACATTGGCTTCTACCAAGAAGTCTCCGTTCGAAGTCACACGGACTTACAAACCATGAATGGGTGTTGAGCCTGGCAGCTCTAAAGCCCCTGCCACTGATGTACTTTCTGATAAAACTGAGAAAACTTTTGATGAGGTTCGGGCTGTAGTGGACCGACATGGACTGCCAGTGCGATAGCAAGTTCGAAGGGGACTGTGTGACTAAACTGCGAAGGTGGTGAGGGCGATAAGTGAGTCCAGATTCCGGTCATGGACTCAAGCACAAGGTCAGTGCTGACAAAGACACAGGTGGACTCGTTGTTGCTTGTTGTCAATGGCGTTTAGCAGGGATGAAGTGAGATGAAAACCCAACTGAGGAGATCTGATTCCTGGATACATGGGTGCATTCAAGTCTAGATAGGTGTGGAACAGAGCGGTATCGTAGCTACTGATTGGGGGCCGGTCCGTTGCTACACTCGCATACAGAGGGAGAGACGAATAGAAATATCGCATGTTCGCTAGTAAGGGACAATGAGATGAAGTGATATGCCGATGTGATAGCGATGCCCCTTGATGAGGTTTCTGTGTGTGTGCGTGGTGTAGTCCTTACACCCGTGGGGGACTTTTGAGATCGCTGCTGTCCTCAGCTGCGGTAACCCTTGACAGCTCGTCCTCGACAACTCCTGCTAGCTCCTCGTCATCTATGAATTCCATCACCTGGATCTTCCTCGACCTGGCGTGATATGGGATCAGCCAAAATGTGGTGAAACAGAGCCTCAAGATCGAGCCATCTACTTCAGCGAGATGATAAGAACCGTTCTGAGTGCAAGCGACGACGACCATAGGGCCGAGATATCACGGTCGACACTTTGCATTTGATGCTGGCTTGATCTTCTTGTTGAGGACAAGGACAAGGTCACCTGGCTCGAAGGTACGGTCTTGGATATTGTGCTCGGCATGACACTTGAGGTCGGCGACAGAGGCAAAGCGACTCTTGAGTATGCGGTCGTGGATCTCTTGGAGGTCCTTGTCGCGTTTCACCAGCTGTTGTGCGTGGGCTGCTAGAAGATCGCTAGTTGGTAAGTGTGCACTGAGAGAGGGAAAGAGAAATGTGGCCTCCGCTATATCTAGCAGTAGAAGGGGTTCCATTCCGTGTGTCATGTAGAAGGGAGAGTGACTGGTGGATTTGCGAGTAGTGACGCGGTCAGCCCAGAAGACATGGTGGACCATGTTTGGCCATTGAGTCATATTGCCATTGCAGGCTTTAACGAGGGAGTCACAGATTGTGTGATGAGATTGTTCGATGATGCCATTGGCTTGCGAGTTGTATGGCGAGATCTTGATGTGTCGAATTTGGTACTTGTCGGCAAGCCAGTCTAGTGCAGCAACGAAAGGGGTGCCATTGTCAGTGACTATTTCTGTTAGTCCACCCCAGCGACACAGGATCTCTTCGAATAGAAATGTGCCGATCATGCATCCCATCTCGGACTTGAGCTTGTGCCATTCCAGCCATCCCATGAGCGAGCAGCGTGCTTGTATGATGTATGAGTAGCCTTGCGCTGTTGGCATGTGCATTGAGTTGATGTAGGCCTTGTGGAATAATGGTGTGGGCGTGGCGACTGTTGGCAGGACGACAACTTTCTTGAGGGACTGGACTTGACATTGATGACACGTTTTGATGAACCAAGCTACGTCTTCACATAGGGACGGCCACCAGAATCGATCGGCGATTGCGCGGGTCGTCAGGTAGACACCTTTGTGACCTAAGTCATCATGCATGGAGCAGAGAATGCGGGATCGGTCAGCAATGGATACTACAAGCTGGTGCCGACCTTGTGGGTCTTTACACCAGAGTTGTCCACTTTTGATGAAGTAGCGAGACACGCGCTTGAGGAAGCGTGTGCACTGTAAGGGACTTAGTCCATGGGGAGTACTAAATGTGTCGAGGAAGGACATGATGTCCTGTAGGAGGCCAGATCGCTGGTGTGTCTGCTGCATGGTTGGGATCGGCATATCATCATCATATGCTGCTGAAGAGAGTACGAGGGCGTTCCCTCCTCCCTTGGTGAAATAGACATTGAGTGATTCTGTGGAGCACCCGTGAGTGATCCAGACTGAGCAACAGATTACCTCGTCGAGCCAATCCTCCACCACCTCCTCCATCTCGTCATCGTCTGCGGCATCTTCGTCAACATGTTGGCGGCGGGAAAGGCCATCAGGGCCTTGGTGGCGAGACACAGGGACGTGTTTGAGCATAAAGTCGAACATAAGAATTCCTGCAATCCAGCGGTTCATGGCGGCATTCGACTGGATATCGGGGTGATTGAGCATCCCCTTGATGTACTTTGCGTCGACCTCAACGATGAGAGTCTTGAGGCCGATAAGCCAGACTTTGACTGCCTTAAGTGCACGGAAAAGACCGTAGAGTTCTAGCTTGCCTGTGAGTACCGGGACTCCCAGTCATTCCATGAAATGGAACCGAAACATGAGGGCTGACGCTGTCCTTCCTGATCATGCTGTGAGAGAATATAGCCAACAGCGATGTGAGAGGAGTCGACTGCGAGGACAACCATTCGTCCAGATGTGTAGTCGATGGGTCTGATGGCTGGACTGGAGGTGATGGCGGCTTTAAGGGTGTTCATGGCCTGCTGACATGTGGTCATCCATTTGAAGGGCACGGCTTTGCATGTGAGATCAATGAGCAGGTGGGTGATAGAGGAGTAGTTGCAGATCCAGATGCGCAAGGTACCTGTAGTACCTAGGAAGCCATGCACCTCAGTCCAGGTGGTGCACAGGCTTGGCCAGTTTGCGATTTTTGAGACTTTGGACTTGTCAGGGATACGTCCTTCATAGCTGCAGGTCTGTCCAATGACAATAACTTGTGGTTCACAGATGAATAGCTTCTTGGCAGAGACGGTGGTGCCAGTGTGTGTGAGGCGATGCAACACACGGTGTGTTACACCAAATGCACTCTTGTGTCGTTCTAGCAACCTGCAGCAGGGTGGACTGTCACAAAGAGGTCTACAGCGTCCTGACTGCCTAGGAGAACAAGTGGTGGGCTAGATCCAAAAGGATCAAGGGTTCGAGACTCGAGGGGAACTGAGGGACTTAGGAGCGACACAAGACTGCGTAGTATTGCGCAGAACAAGAGTGGGGAAGTACATGAGAGCTAAGGGTATATATAGACGTAGATGAGTCAGCATTGAAGTCTATGGAACTTGGTGGAAGGATGAAGTAAGCTGCTACTATCAAAGCGCAGTAGGCACCAGGTACGACTGGTAACTAAGGGAAATAATCTGATATGACTTGGATGACACAGGAAAAGGGACTGAAGATAAACAGGAAATGATTGAAGTGCTTGGAAAAGACGAGAGGACTGGCACAATGAAGAGAAAGAATAGAAACGAGGAAGATATGAGGAGCTAAGGAGAAAATCGTAACATTACCCCCTTCATACAATTGATCCCCAGGTTCAATCCGTAGAAGATGGCATTCCTCCAAATAGGCTGGTAGACTGAGTGGGAGTGAGATGTTCAAATGGACAGTCGTTGAAGACGTGTCCAGATCGATTGCAACCGGAGCAGATGCGAGTTGGGCAGGCTCTAGCGCTGTGTCCCCAGTGTAGACATACATCACATTGGCTGGTGAGGCACTCTCTCCAATGATGGCCCAGAGCGAGGTTGTGGCAGTTAGGGCACATGTATCCAGGGCAATTTTCGATGTAATGGCCCAGTTCATGACAATGGAAGCACCTGGTGGTGGGGGTCGCAGGAGTGGGACGAAAAGGCTGGGGTAGGACACGAGTAGGAGAGGAGAGGACGGTGGTGCCATTGGGGAGAGTAATGACGTATGACTGAGGAGGGGGGATGTGGATCACTTCGTCAATTTCGTCAGTGGGGATGGATGGGGGTGACTGTGATTCGACGAGTGTCATTTCGAAAGAGGGGGTGGCAGCACAAGTGGACGATGGTTGGCTCAGGAGAATGGGGAGAGCAATAGGGGAGGAGTCATCTGGGGAGGTTCACTGGGATCGAAGTATGAGGTTGGAGGATGAAAGAATACGGGACACATAAGCATCCTGATCAAAGACAGGTAAACTAGCAAAGATGGTACCAAACAAAGGGTAAACAAGATTTAAAGGTAATTGAGAGATGAAAATATGGAAACCATGTAGGTGAAGAATAGACAGGATACGTTCAGGGAGGCGATTGATGGCCAACTGGAGGGGGAGACCATATCCTGTGGGGTGATCGACAGGCACAGCATGAAAGTGCAAGGTTTGAGCACAGGTGGCATCATGGAAGAGGCGTACCAATTTCTGGGAAATTTCATCTTCAACATAGAGAGGGAGAGCCTCCAAGGCGAGGACTAGGGGAGGTTCCGAGAGGATGGCCGAGTAAAGAGTATGGGCAGCAAGACAGGGGAGATAAGTGGGTTGTACGGGAGTGTTGCGAAGGGTGGCACGATGAACTGAGGCAGCGGAGATGGAAGAAGAAGGGGATGACTGAGGGGAAGTGGGAATAGACATGGAAGAGAGGGGGTTATGTATAAAACCAGTAAAGGGTAAAGAAGGTGGCAAGGAGGGAGATGAAGAGGAGGGCTGAGAGAAGGGGAAGGAAGGGGCAAAGGATTAAATACATTTCAGGTGGCTATCGTAAGTGATGGTCTTTCTTATATTTGGATAGAATGAGAGGAGCATGACGGAGATTAGTCTCAGGTTCCCATGTATTTTCAGAGGAGCTGTAACCTTTCCACGTGGTCAGGTACTTGTAACGGCCAGGGGATCCCCAGTGTGCAAGAAGTGCCTCGACTTCGTATTCTTCTTCGTTGGCTATCAGCGTGGGCGGTGGTCTGGGAAAAGATGGACCATGTGCATCAGTCTGTTTAAATGGGGATAAGAGAGAAGCATGGAAAACATCATGGATCTTCCAAGTGGGGGGAAGATGGAGTCGGTAGGTGAGCGGTGATAGGACCTGAGAAATCTCGAAAGGTCCATGCTGTTTAGGTGCAAGTTTCCTAGATGGGTAAGGGATGTGGAGATTAGTTCCTTCTAACCACACCTTATCTCCTACTTTCCAGGGGGAAAAGGAATGAGTGGCATGTTGAGTCATGGCGAGGCGAGCAGAATCATGAGCAGTGAGGGCTTCTTCTCTGGCCTTGGCTAAGGAGGAGAGGTGATCAGTGAGAGCCAGAAGGAAAGTTTTACCCAAGGCAGGGTATGCTCATGGTTCGTAACCAAAGAGGAGGGAAAACGGTGATTTCCAGGTGGAGCTGTGTGGAACAGAGTTGTGGTGGAACTCTGTGGTTGTCAGGTAATTAGTCCATTCAAGGGGGTTATTAGTGCAGAAGATACGAAGATAAGTTTCTAGTTCTTGATTGGTCCGTTCAGTTTGACCATCGGTTTGGGGGTGATAGGCGGTGGAGAGTCGAAGGTTGTATTGAAGGAGTCTGGCCAACTCCTGAGCAAATGCTGAGGCAAATTGAGGGCCTCTATCAGAGATGATCGAGTCATGTAGTCCAAACTGTTTGAACACATTGTCGAAAAACAGTTTAGCAATGCTGGCTGCATCAATGGTTTTAAGGCAAGGGAGTAGAATTACCCCCTTTGTAAGGCCATGGTCGACCATGACCATGATGGAGTTGAATCTAGATGATAGAGGGAGGTCGGTGATGAGGTCGACCGAGATCTGCTTGAAAGGGAGGGTTGAGGTTGAGGGAATAGGGTTGAGCGGTGGGACAGTGGGGTGGGTGTTAACCTTGGATTGCTGGCATAGAGCACAGCCAGCAATGAAGTTCTTGACGAACGTGGCGTGTTACAAGAAATGCTACTCCTTGGCATCGACAGATTCACAGAGCCACTTTGATGAGTTTTTCCTCTCCTGTTACATATGCATTTGATATTGTGTCATCGTCCGATAGTCACCTTCCGACGGGTTCAACCTCCGTCACTATGCCCCCAGTTTTTCCCCTTGATCGTGATGCACCCATTTCCTTTGCGGACCCTTTTCTTCCCAGGTGATTCTCTTGCATCACCTCGTGTTCCTCCATTCCCAGATATTGCGCTATGAGTAGTAACCATAGATGACCCATCATCGGCCGATTCTTAGTCAGACTCATATTCCTAGCAGTATATAAGACTCTCGGGCATGTATTACCATTCCTTAGCTAGTTCTACACAATCTATGTGTAGTTTTCTGGCCTCCATGAGACTGCTCTTCGCAGTTAGTGAGATCCTCCTAGTGTCTTCACACTACACTTTTGAGTGTGCGCTCGACTAGTTGCTTTCATTGGTTCTGGACTTGTTGTCGAACCTTTGACCTTGCTGGATAACTCCACACAAGTGTAACAAAAGAACTAGCTCTATTCTCGTCCCTGCTTTTTAGCAGAAGGACTCTAAGTCAACAATCACGAAGTCATCTTCAGGAAGAAGATCAAACTTGCTAGACCTTGCATTTATTCTCGCTGCCACTACCATCTTGAAATTGGTAGATAACATTGTTGCCACAATAGCTCTCTATGCCAGGCTATTTCGCCAATCCAGACTCACCTAGGAGAAAAATCACCCCTGCTGAAGAAAGCAGAGGGAGTGAACCTAGACCACCATGTCGCAACCTAGGATAAGACCACCCAAGGAGTCCAACTACGAGGAAGAATACTATACGACCAATTCCCCAGCTCCACAACCAGAGAGAAGAAGGATCACTGGACATTCCCAGATTCCCCCTAGCCCCTTCCCGCCGCCAAGGAGATTTCGTCACCTATCACAAGCATCCCCAGCTCCCCCAATTATCTTGATCACCCCAGAACAAGGAGGACACACCGGATTCTCTACCCCAAGGGAACCCTCCCCTATCGAGTTATCCCCCCTGATCACCGCTGCCATGACTCATCAACCAACTACACTGACACCCGCCGTACCAGCCACTACCACAGCTGTGGCCTTACCCACCTCAAAGAAGTCGGAAATAAGAGCAGGATGTCCAGAGTCCTTCAGTGGAAAAGCGGAAGATGCAAAAAGATGGTTTCGGGCAATGAAAGTGTACTTCATGTTAAATCATGAAGTCTATGATGAATTGGCACAGATCATCATCCTTCTCAACAATATGAAAACTGGGATGGCGGCAACTTTTGCAGAAGCATGGTATCAAAAGTTGGACGATGCAGCACAAGGAAAGATCAACGTCACCTTCAATGACTTGGAAAAGGATTTCTTTACAACCTTCTCCCCAGGTGATGCTCAAGCTGATGCACGATCCAAGCTTTACGCTTTGAAACAGGGCAGGGGAACATTCCCCAACTTCAGGGCTCAATTCGAGCTATTAGTAGCCAATGCAGGCATGGGACATCAAGACATGATCTTGATAGATTTGCTCAGGGTAGCCGTAAACGGGGATATTGTAAATCTAATGATGGCAGTGGACCCAGCCCCAGAGAAATGGGTAAAATGGATGGAAAAGGCCGCCCAATTTGACCAAATCAGGACCAGAACCCAACTCCTAAGAATGGGCCAAGGACAACCGAACGCATCAGGACCATCTCATAGATCCCACAAAGACCCATATGCAATGGATGTCAATGCAATCTGACTATCACCGATGGAACGAGCTGAACATTTCTGAAACAACAAATGCTTTATCTGTCACAAAGTCGGGTGTTCGACCCGAAACCACAGGAAAGAAGGAAATTCCTTTAGAGGAAGAAGTTTCGGGCAGACCAATAGGTGAGTATTGTTCTCAAACAGACAAACGCCCACTACTCGTATGGTACAGACCGAAAACCCGGTAGACAAATTCTTTACCAAACACCACAGAGTAACTCCTGAGGAAGCAGCCAAAGTACTAAACCTATGCTTTGAAGGAGAAGAAGAGGAAAGCATCCCAAACCCTAAAGAGGACATGGGTTTTTAAAGGGGAAAGGTGTTTCAGCGTCACCAATCCCTGTTACCACTATTCCTGTACTTGTATCACCTATTACAGATCGAGCAATCCAAATCCCCACTCTCCTACAAGAAGAGAAAACAGGAAAAACCGCTGAAACATCTGCATTAGTGGATAGTGGAGCAAGTAATTGCTTCATAAACAAGAATCTGGTAGATCAACTTGGACTAGAAACCAGAAGACTAAAGGTACCCATAAAAGCAACTAATGCAGATGGAACAGAGAATGAGAATGGGCTAATATGAAGGAAAGTTACACTTTCACTTAACATGGGAAACCTACTCTTGGAGAAACAGGACTTCCTCATCATCAACTGTGGAAAAGAAGATGTAATCCTTGGAATGACCTGGCTGTGACTAGTCAACCCAGAAATAGATTGGGCAAAGGGGGAGATCATCCTTCCTGAAGCGATAAATCCTAATCACCACTCCCCCGATCCGATCGAACAGAGATACCTCTTATGATATCTGGCACTAGACCCTGATGCCCATATCCATCAGGAGATAATCCGAAAGATAACCCACTCCACCGAAATTGCACAAGCAGAAATGGCCAACAAAAAAGAAACCATCCTTCCCCCTGAATTCAAAGAATTTCGATGAGTATTTGAGGAACCCCCGCTAGGCAAACTTCCCCCATCCAGAAAATACAATCATCATATCGACCTCAAAGATACCTTCATACCAAAAGTAGCCAAGATCTACCTGCTAAACCCCAAAGAACTGGAAGCCTGTGAGACGTTTGTTGATGAAAACCTAAAGAAAGGAACCATCGTACCATCACAGTCGCCCCAGGCTTCCCCATTCTTCTTTGTACCAAAGAAAGATGGAGGTCTTCGTCCTTGTCAAGATTATCAATATCTTAACGAGCACACCATTAAGAATGCCTATCCTCTACCTCGCATTTCTGAATTAGTGGATCAACTAAAGGACGCCACCATCTTTACCAAGATGGATATCCAATGGGGATACAATAATGTGCTAATCCATCCTCCTGACCGATGGAAGGCTGCCTTCATCACACCTATAGGACTGTTTGAACCAACAGTCATGTTCTTTGGACAGAGCAATTCCCCAGCCACATTCCAAGCCCTCATGAATCATATATTCGCTGATATGATTGCTGAAGGATGGCTAATCATATACATGGACGACCTAATCATCGCCTCCAAGCAACCTGGGGAACACACTGAGAGAACTCGCAGGGTTCTTCAATGAATGATGGATAATGACTTGTTCCTCAAGCTAAGTAAATGCTCCTTCAACGTCACCAAAGTTGACTACCTCGGAATGATAGTCCAACCAGGCAAAATTACCCTTGACCCAGGGAAGCTCAAGGCCATCAAGGATTGGAACAATCCTACCTCAGTAAAGCAAATCCGCTCATTCATTGGGTTTTGCAACTTCTACAGAAAGTTCATCCCCAATTTCTCAGGGATTAGTCGACCCCTCCACGAGCTTACCAAGAAAGGAGTGAACTGGAACTGGTCGCCGGACTGCGAAAAAGCCTTTAGAACCTTACAACAGGCTTTCATGTCTAGACCCGTTCTCAAAATGCCAGACTCCACCAAACCCTTCACAGTCATGACCAATGCCTCCCTCACTGCCTCCGGAGCCGTGCTTATGCAAACCAATGGCAACGGAGATCTCCACCCTTGCACATACTTTTCCAGAACATTCTCTCCTGAAGAACGAAATTATGACATCTATGATCGAGAATTATTGGCAGTTATACGAGCATTAGAGGAATGGAGACATTATCTATCTGGAACAGAACATCAGGTGATAATCCAAACTGATCATAAGAATCTGGCATACTTTAAACAACCCCATAAGCTATCCCGACAACAGGCAAGATGGATGTTATTCCTCCAGGACTTTGACATCCATTATCAAAATCTCCCTGGAAACAAGATGGCCCCTGCCAATGCCTTGTCAAGGAAAGAAGAGGTAGATACCACCAGTGACAATCAGGATGTTATCCTTATTCTAGACGACCACTTCATCAACCTTATTGACATCGCAATACAGGAGAAGGTGATTCTCTCCACCAAAGACAATCCTTTAGCAAAAGACGCCATCGCAGCGGCTCAGATGGGCTCTTCACTTTTCCCTAGAGCATCCACCACCAATTGGCAATGGGAGGACGGAATGTTATATTTCAAGGGACGTCTCTTCATCCCCAAATCACAATGACAGGCACTAGTCACTAAGATACATGAATCCCCCGCAGGAGGGCATGGCGGATATTTCAGAACCCTATCCCTGCTCCAGCAGGACTATTGGTGGCCAGGGCTCTCCACGTTCATACGAAAATTCGTTCAAGGATGCGCGGTATGTCAGGCAAACAAGGTCAATACTCACCCCATGACGCCACCGCCCATTCCCAACCCTATGGAAGCGGACAGACCATTCCAAAATATTTCCATGGACTTGATCACAGATCTACCAATCTCTGCTGGTTTTGACTCAGTATTGGTCGTGGTCGACCATGGCCTTACGAAGGGGGTAATTTTCCTCCCTTGCAATAAAACTATAGATGCTGCAGGAATAGCCAAACTCTTTTTCAGGAATGTCTTCCCCAGATTCGGACTTCATAACTGAGTCATATCGGATAGAGGCCCCCAGTTTGCATCTGCATTCGCCAAAGAGCTCGTCCATCTCTTGCAATATGATCTAGCGCTGTCAACAGCCTATCATCCTCAAACGGACAGAGAAACAGAACGTGTCAACCAAGAATTAGAAACTTACCTCAGGATCTTTTGTGATGGAAACCCTGCTAAGTGGAATGATCTTCTTCTGATGGCCGAGTTTGCTCATAATTCCGCCACTCATTCGGTCACCAAACAAACCCCCTTTGTGCTCATGATGGGATATGAGCCTAGAGCTTACCCAGCTATTGGAAAAACCTTCCTCCCTGCTCTTGAATCTTGAATGACTATCCTCGACAATGCATGAAAAGAAGCGAAAGCCGCTCACATCTCCGCCCAATTACGACAAAAGGAAAAAGCCAGATTTAGTTACAAACCATTCAAGGTTGGGGACAAAGTTTGGTTAGAAGGAAAAAACCTTTGCATTCCCTATCCATCCAGAAAACTCACCCCTAGACGAGAAGGCCCCTTTGAGATCGAAAAAGTCATATCCCCTGTCTCGTTCCAACTTAGGCTCCCCTCTTCCTGGAAGATCCACCCGGTATTTCACACCTCTCTCCTAACCCCATATGTGGAAACACCAGAGCATGGCCTAAACTTCCTTCGACCCCCACCACAGACTATAGATGGGGAGGAAGAATACGAAGTAGAACAGATCTTAGCCCATCGCAGAACCTTTGGATGAAGGCGATATTTGGTTAAATGGAAAGGATACTCTTCGGCTGAAAACACTTGGGAACCCACCATTAATTTAGCCAATGCAAGAAAAATGCTCCGAGATTACCAAGCAAGACATGCAGAAGCATTTCCGCAGTAGGAACCCTAGTCCACCTGAATTGATGACCCTGATTCCGCAGTCCCGGTTTGTTACAACTCCCTGGTCTGTGCACCGCCAACGTCTTCTATAAAAAGCCGTCTCTGGCGTCGAAACTCCTCAGCAATCCCAGCTCTTACTACCATCACCACCCGTCATCCACCCTGCATCATTATGCAATTCTCCATTGATTTCTATGAGGTCCTCCTCATTGCTGCCACCCTCCTATTAGTGTACATAGTACACTTACTCCATGACCTTGCAGAGAAAGCAAGGTTCTGGGCAGTCGAAGTGCGTGTCTGGGACAAAGCCCTCCTATACCTGTCATGGGGTGATGGGTCCATAGAAGCAGGGCAAGAATGATAGTGGGTGGGGACCCCCACATTGGGGACCTGGATCAAAATAGGCACTGATCACGCCACTCAGCCGACAACAATGGGTGGTAGCGCCACAGGAGAGGAACTGGAGAGCAGTGACAGGGCCGGAAGTGATGCATTTGGTGGATTTGCCCATGTTAAATAGCGGATGGGCAGACCCGGAATAACTGTACCAACCACTCCCACTCCCATGACCCCCTCCATTAATCTCATCCCTATCCCTGCCACTTTGATGGACCCCCTTGAGACGTACTGACAAGACAACCGAGAAGAGCTTGCCTATGCGGAAATCTACCGCTTCCACCGCCTATCCAAGCCACATTTGTGGGAAGCCTTAGAGAGAGTTTTACAGGATGTCCACCTAGTCCTACTCCTCAACACTTTACCCGAGTTCGACCACCATGAATTCCTCCCCCTCCTCCTTAACCTTTACCATCGTTACCATGCATTCGCACAACAGACAGAGCACCTGCCATCCGATTCCATGATGGCAGCCCCATTCGCACTCTCTCGACTAGCCTTATCTTGGATGAAGGACTACATCTTGGAGCTAATCGTTAGACACGGCATCATCACTCTCCTCCACCAACTCCCGGCTCAACCCATGCACAGTTTCATGTGGCCGATCCTACAATCATTCTCGCCCCCACAAATACAGGACTTTCTTAGCCCAGGATTCGTCACTCATCCGCTCGCCCTGGGAAGACTCAGAAGTGACAATACTGACAAACCCGCATTTACTTGCCCCGATCCCATTGTGGCTACCCTGCCCAGCTCGCGCCCTTCCACCGTGATCTCTGAGGATGTGGCAAGAGGTGAGTTTATCCCTGCCCATCATAGAGCCGGAACCCCCTTCCCAGGAAACGAGGATCCACTCCCCATTCCACCTCCCCGCACTCGATCTAGACCTCGACAAGCAGCTGCACATAGAAATGCAGACAACCATCTGCTTCAACCCCTCATTAACTCCCTCATCGACTTCATCGCTCAACTCCCTTCTGGATTGACTCGCACCACCCACTGCTACACCTGCGGAGACAGCGGACATTATCGCCCGAATTGCCCGGAGTACACCTGCTCCATTTGCAGGGTACCAGCACCCGGTCATGCCCAATACAACTGTCCAGAACGTCGTTGCCGAATCTGTCATAGTGTGGCACACCCTGTGGAAACTTGCCCACAGAACAGGGATACCCCTTCCCCTTCCGATGGAGGTGTGGCCTAATTCTACCTGACATATTCCGAGGGAAGTATGGAACTCGGAGGCAGGGCCTCCGGTCTACTTCGGAGGTATTGTTACAAGAAATGCTACTCCTTGGCATCGACAGATTCGCAGAGCCACTTTGATGAGTTTTTCCTCTCCTGTTATATATGTGTTTGATATTGTGTCATCGTCCAATAGTCACCTTCCGACGGGTTCAACCTCCATCTCTATGCCCCCAGTTTTTCCCCTTGATCGTAATGCGCCCATTTCCTTTGTGGACCCTTTTCTTCCCAGGTGATTCTCTTGCATCACCTCGTGTTCCTCCATTCCCAGATATTGCGCTATGAGTAGTAACCATAGATGACCCATCATCGGCCGATTCTTAGTCAGACTCATATTCCTAGCAGTATATAAGACTCTCGGGCATGTATTACCATTCCTTAGCTAGTTCTACACAATCTATGTGTAGTTTTCTGGCCTCCATGAGACTGCTCTTCGCAGTTAGTGAGATCCTCCTAGTGTCTTCACACTACACTTTTGAGTGTGCGCTCGATTAGTTGCTTTCATTGGTTCTGGACTTGTTGTCGAACCTTTGACCTTGCTGGATAACTCCACGCAAGCATAACATGGCAAGCCCAGGCCACCAATAGTCGCGTTCGACCAGGACTTTGGTGCGAAATTGTCCTGCATGACCCGAGGTGGGGGAGGAGTGGAGGGAATGAAGGAGGTCAGAGCGAGCACCAGGAGGAACGTAAAGACGATCTCGGAAGTATAGTTTCCCATCATGTAGAGACCAGTCTGAGAGGGAGGAGCGAGGGAACAGAGGGGAGTTGTCCTTGAGAGCATTAACTGCTCGAAGGACGAGAGGGTCGGATGGGGAGGAGGCAGAGATTTTGTCTGCTAGGGCGAGATCGAAGGCGGCGATGACGGTGGGTTCTGGGAGGATGGGAGCAATGTTGTCTAGGGAGGTATCTATGGAGTCTCATTGAGAAAGGGCATCTGCTGGCCCCATTTGTGTGCCAGGGGTAACCTTCCAGGTGATATCGAAGTCCTGGAGGAGAAGTGACCAGTGAGCTTGCCGACGAGAGAGTTTTTGAAGGTCCTTAAGGTAGGAGAGATTTTTGTGATCAGTGAGGATGGTGACGGAATGGGGGGTGCCAAGGAGGTAATGTTGCCATTCTTGCAAGGCGAAGATGACTGCTAAAAGCTCTTGGTCATAAATGTCATAATTTCGTTCTGCTGGACTGAAGGTCTTAGAGAAATAAGCACAAGGGTGAAGGTCACCATTGATGTTTGCTTGGAGGAGGACAGCTCCAGCGGTGAGAAGAGAAGCATCAGTCATGAGGGAGAATGGTTTGGAAGGGTCAGGGAGTGATAGGACAGGAGAGGAAGAGAAAGAGGATTTAAGAGAGGAAAAGGCCTTATCCTGGAGTGAAGTCCAGAGCCAGGGTTCGTCCTTTTTGGTGAGGAGGACAAGGGGGGTGACAATATTGGAGAAGTTGGGAATGAACTTCCTGTAGAAATTCGTGAACCTCAGGAAGCTATGGATTCCCTTGACTGAGGTGGGGGGTTTCCAGTCAGCTATAGCAGTTGGTTTGACTGGGTCCATTTCTACATGTCCCTGACCAATGATCATCCCAAGATATTCCATTTTCGGGGTGTCGAAAGAACATTTGGAGAGTTTGAGCGATAGGTTGTGGTCTCGAAGTCATTGGAAGACTCAAAGGGTACGCTGGTGGTGGAGGTCGATGTTGTCTTTGGTGTGTATGCCAATGTCATCCATGTAGATCTTTAGCCAACCTTCTGTGAGGATGTCAGCAAAGATATGATTCATGAAACTCTGAAAAGTTGGAGGGGCATTGTTAAAACCAAAAAACATAACTGTGGGTTCAAAAAGTCCGAGGGGGGCGATGAAGGCAGCTTTCCATTGGTCTTCCTCCTGAAGTTGGATGTTGTTATACCCCCATCTAATGTCCAGTTTGGTGAAGATGGTGGACTCCTTCATGTCGTCGATGAGGTCAGAAATAAGGGGAAGAGGGTAGGCATTCCAGATGGTGAATTTGTTGAGGTAGCGATAGTCTTGGCATGGGCGAAGGGTACTGTCTTTCTTTGGGATGAAAAAGAAGGGTGAGGCTTGAGGGGATTTGGAGGGAATGATTTGGCCAGTTTTGAGATTTTCTTCGACGAAGGCTTTACAGGCTTCCTTCTCAGTGGGATTGAGGGGGTATACCTTAGCTATCTTTGGGACGAAGGACGGTTTTAGCTCTATCACATGGTCATAAGGTCGGTGAGGAGGGAGAATACTGAACATCTTTTCAGAAAAGACGTCAGTGTATTCCTTACACCATTCCAGGATATCCTGTTCCTTGGGGTTTTCCTGTTGTGCGAGTTGGGTGGAGAGAGTAATTTTATTGATGGAATGGGATTTCGAGGGATGGATGGTGACGGTCTTAGCAACCCAGTCGATGTCAGGATTTCGTTTGGTCAGCCAGGAAGTCCCTAGGATCACTTTTCTTTCTCCAAGCGAGGTTACCATGAACTTGATATTTTCTGAATATGAGGGGAAGATGGCTTTAGCAGAGATGGTGAATTTGACGATTCCTTTTCGGTTGGGAGTTCCATCTATGTTGGTGGCAGTGAGGGGTTGGGTCATTTGGTGGATGCCGGATCAAAGGGACAGTACTAGACTTGGGTCGATGAAATTTCCAGTGGCTCCACTGTCGATGAGGGCAATTGTGTCGACGATTTGAGATTTGGACTGTAGGTGAACAGGGATACAGATTGTTCTTTCATTGGGTCTGCCTACTAGTACATGAGGGAAAGATGACGTCGAGGTGGCTTCCCTTTCTAAAAATCCAAGACGAGGCTGTCTACCTGCATCTCTCCTGGTTCGAAGCATAGTTTGAGTGTTTGAAGGATTTCCCCTTCTTCCTTTCCTGTGGAATGAAGTTGGGACATGTAAGACTCGAGAGCAGAGGGTGGAGAGGGATTGACTGGGGAAAGGACGGGAGAGGATGAGAAGTTGACGGTAGCGATGGGTTCACGAGGGCGAGGAGGTTTGGAGGGAGTGGTGAACGTGGTGCATTTTCCTGCATTATGCCCTTTTTTCCTGCAGCGAAGGCAGTGACCTTCTCTAAAACATCAAGCCTGTTCCTCAGGAGTGAGCTTCCCTATTCTAAGGGTGTCAACGTCCATGGCATTTGGGTCCAAAGGGGCAGTGTTGGTGGAGCGAGTGGATGAAAAAAAGGAAGATTGGTGGTTTCCTTTTTTTAATGCATTGATATGAGCGACCTGAGCATGGAAAGTTTTCACCTTCTCGATCCAACCATTAATAGTGTCAGGGATGGTGGACATTGAAAGGATGAGGGTGGTGATGTGCTGGTCTAGTCCTCCAGTCATCATGTGGATGAGGGTGGCATCGTCAGTGATGCCTGCTTTGGCGGCAAGGTTCTGGAAATCAGTGATGTATTTCTGAAATCCATCATTGGTCTTAGTAGACTTCTGGTGGAGCAAGGAGAGTTCGAGACGAGCGGTGGTCTTAATGTCATAAGGGAAAAAGGTGTGTTATGCTGAATGCACAACAAGTGTCGTTCAAGCAACCTGTGGAAGGGTGGACTCTCATGAAGAGGTCGCAGCGTCCAATCCACCTAGGAGAACAAGCAGAGACTGAGGACTCAAGGGATACTTGAGGGTCGAGAGTTTATTAGAGATGAAGGACTTGAGGGGTACTCGAGGACAGAGGAGTGACACAAGAGTGTGTGTATTCACATAGAACAAGTGTAAGGAATACACATGCGATGGTAATGGTATATATAGACTAAGATGAGTCAGCATCAAAGTCTATAGAATGTTGTGGAAAGGAATAGGTAAGCTGCGACTATCAAAGCACAGCAGGTACCGGGTCCAATTGGTAACTAAGGGAAGTAATCCGATATGACTCGGATGACACAGGAAAGGGAGCCGAAAATAAACAAGAAGTGATCAAAGTGCTCAGAAAAGGTAAGGGGGGCAGCGCGATGGAGGGAAAGAATAGAAACAAGGAAGATACAAGGAGCCAAGGAGAGAATCATAACATTACCCCCTTCGTACAGCTGAACCCCAGGTTCAATCCGTAACAGATGGCATTCCTCCAAAAAGGCTGGTAGACTGTGCGGGAGTGAGATGTTCAAATGGACAATCGTCGAAGACGTGTCCAGATCGATTACAACCAGAGCAGATGCGAGTTGGGCAGGCTCGAGCACTATGTCCCCAGTGTAGACATACATCACATTGGCTGGTGAGGCACTCTCTCCAACGATGGCCTGGAGTGAGGTTGTGGCAGTTAGGGCACGCGTATCCAGGGCAATTTTCGATGTAATGGCCCAGTTCATGACAATGGAAGCACCAGGTGGTGGGGGTCGCAGGAGTGGGACGAAAGGGGCGAGGTAAAATGCGAGTGGGGGAGGAGAGGACGGTGGTGCCATTGGGAAGAGTGATCATGTAGGACTGGGGAGGAGAGATGTGGACTGTCTCATCCACTTCATCAGTGGCCAAGGGCTGAGATGATTGGGATTCAATGAGTGTGGTGTCGAGGGAGGGGGTGGCAGCATGAGCAGAAGACAGTTGACTGAGTAGCACAGGGAGAGTGATGGGGGAGGAGCCATCAGGAGAGGTTCGTTGGGATCTGAGTACAAGATTGGAGGAGGATAGGATACGAGAGACATAGGCATCTCGATCAAAGACAGATAGGCCAGCAAAAATGACGCTGAATAAAGGGTACACTAGATTTAAAGGTAGTTGAGAAATGAAAACATGGAAACCGTGTAAATGAAGAATAGAAAGGATACGTTCGGGAAGGCGGTTGATAGCTAGATGAAGAGGGAGACCGTATCCTGTGGGGCGATCAATGGGTGTGGCATGGAAGTGAAGGGTCTGAGTACGAGTGACATCGTGAAAGAGGCATACGAGTTCCTGGGAGATTTCATCCTCGGAGTAGAGGGGAAGAGCCTCCAGGGCGAGGACCAGCGGAGGTTCCGAAAGTATGGCAGAGTACAGGGAGTGGGCTGCGAGGCGAGGAAGGTAAGTGGGCTGGATCGCGGTATTGCGAAGGGTGGCACGACGGACAGAGGCAGCGGAGATGGAAGAAGAAGAGGATGATTGGAGAGAAGTGGGGATAGACATTTCTATGTATAAAGCCAGTAAATGGAGAAGAAGGAGGCGAGAAGGGCAATGAAGAGAAGGGTTGCGAAGAGAGGGATGAAGGGGCGAAGGACTAAATACATTTCTGAGGGTTAACGTAAGTGATGGTCTTTTTTATATTTAGACAAGAGAAGGGGGGTGTGGCGGAGATTGCTTTCGGGTTCCCAGGTGTTTTCTGATGAGCCATAGCCTTTCCATGCGGTCAGGTACTTGTAACGGCCAGGGGATCCCCGGTGTGCGAGAAGTGCCTCGACTTCATATTCTTCCTTGTCGGCAATCAGCATGGGCGGTGGTCTAGAGAATGATGGGCTGTGTGCATCAGTCTGTTTGAATGGAGAAAGAAGGGAAGCGTGGAAAACATCATGAATTTTCCATGTAGGTGGGAGGCGGAGTCGGTAAGTGAGTGGTGATAGGACCTGAGATATCTCAAAGGGTCCATGCCTTTTGGGGGCGAGTTTCCTAGATGGGTAAGGGATGTGGAGATTAGTGGCTTCGAGCCAAACCTTATCCCCTACTTTCCATGGAGAGAAGGAACGAGTGGAATGTCGAGTCATGGCTAGGCGAGCAGAGTCATGGGCTGCAAGTGCCTCTTCTCTGGCTTTGGCTAGGGAGGAGAGGTGATCAGTAAGAGCGGGGAGGAAAGTTTTACCCAGGGCAGGGTAGGCTTGGAGTTCATATCCAAGGAGGAGGGAGAACGGAGATTTCCGGGTGGAGCTGTGTGGGATGGAGTTATGGTGGAACTCTGCTGTTGTTAGGTAATCTATCCATTTTAAGGGATTATTAGCACAAAAAATGCGAAGGTATGTTTCTAGTTCCTGATTGGTTCATTCGGTTTGACCATCAGTTTGAGGGTGGTAGGCGGTCGAGAGGCGAAGGTCATAGTGGAGGAGTCTGGCAAGTTCTTGAGCAAAGGCAGAGGCAAATTGGGGGCCGTGGTCAGAGATGATGGAGTCGTGGAGACTGAAACGTTTGAAGACATTGTCAAAAAATAGTTTGGCAACTCCTGCAGCATCAATGGTTTTAAGACAAGGGAGCAGGATTACCCCCTTCGTAAGACCATGGTCGACCACGACCATGATGGAATTGAAACCAGATGATAAGGGAAGGTCAGTGATGAGGTCGACGGAGATTTGCTTGAAAGGGAGAGTCGAGGACGAAGGGATGGGGTTAAGTGGAGGGATGGTGGGGTGGGTGTTGACTTTGGACTGTTGGCAGAGGGCGCAACCGGCGATGAAGTTCTTAACGAAGGTGGAGAGACCAGGCCACCAGTAGTCGCGTTCAACCAGAACTTTGGTACGAAACTGTCCTGCATGACTGGAAGCGGGGGAAGAGTGGAGGGAGTGGAGGAGGTTGGAGCGAGCTTTGGGAGGAACATAAAGGCGGTCTTTAAAGTATAATTTCCCATCGTGTAGGGACCAGTCAGAGAGGGAGGAATGAGGGAATAGAGGGGAGTTGTCTTTGAGAGCATTGACTGCACAGAGAACCAGAGGGTCAGATGGGGAGGAGGCTGAGATCTTTTCAGCTAAGGCGAGGTCGAAAGTGGCGATGACGGCAGGTTCTGGGAGTATGGGGGCGAAGTTATCGAGGGAGGTGTCTACCAAATCTCGTCGGGAGAGGGCGTCAGCTGGTCCCATCTGTGTTCCTGGGGTGACTTTCCAGGTAATGTTGAAATCCTGGAGGAGAAGAGACCAGCAGGCTTGCCATCGTGAAAGTTTGCGAGGGTCCTTGAGGTAAGAGAGGTTCTTATGGTCGGTAAGAATGGTGACTGAGTGGGGGGTGCCGAGGAGGTAGTGTCGCCATTCTTGCAGGGTGAGGATGACGGCCAGCAGTTCCCTATCGTAAATATCGTAATTTTGTTCGGCAGGACTAAATGTCTTAGAGAAGTATGTGCAAGGATGAAGATCACCATTAATGTCTGCTTGGAGCAGGACTGCGCCTGCTGCAAGGAGGGAGGTGTCAGTCATGAGTGAAAACGGTCTAGAGGGATCCAGGAGTGAGAGAACAGGAGTGGATGAGAAAGAAGATTTGAGGGAGGAGAAGGCCTTATCCTGGAGTGGAGTCTAGAGCCAGGGTTCGTCCTTTTTGGTGAGGAGGACGAGGGGGGCGACGATGTTGGAAAAATTGGGAATGAACTTCCTGTAGAAATTAGTGAATCCTAGGAAGCTATGAATTCCTTTGACTGAAATTGGGGGTTTCCAGTCGGCTATGGCGGTTAGTTTAACGGGATCCATTTCCACGTGTCCTTGACCAATGATCATCCCGAGATATTCCATTTTCGGAGTGTCAAAGGAGCATTTGGAGAGTTTGAGCGACAGGTTGTGATCCCGGAGTCGTTGGAAGACTCGAAGAGTGCGTTAGTGGTGGAGGTTGATGTCATCCGTGGTGTGTATGCCGATGTCATCCATGTAGATTTTCAACCAACCTTCAGTGAGGATGTCAGTGAAGATATGATTCATGAAACTCTGGAAAGTTGGAGGGGCATTGTTAAAACCGAAAAACATAACCATAGGTTCAAAAAGTCCAAGGGGAGTGATGAAGGCGGCCTTCCATTGATCTTCCTCTCGAAGTCGAATGTTGTTATACCCCCATCGGATGTCCAGTTTGGTGAAGATGGTAGACTCCTTCATGTCATCAATGAGGTCAGAGATAAGAGGAAGAGGGTAGGCGTTCTGGATGGTGAATTCATTGAGGTATCGGTAGTCTTGACATGGGTGAAGGGTGCCATCTTTCTTTGGGATGAAGAAAAATGGTGATGCTTGAGGGGACTTGGAGGGGATGATCCGACCGGTTTTCAGGTTTTCTTCGATAAAAGCTTTGCAAGCTTCTTTCTCCGCGGGGTTGAGGGGATATACCTTGGCTATTTTCAGGATAAAGGACGGTTTTAGCTCGATTATGTGATCGTAAGGGTGGTGTGGAGGAAGGACACTGAACATCTTTTCGGAGAAGACATCAGAATACTCTTTACACCATTCTGGGATTTCCTGTTTTCTGGGGGCTTCTTGTTGGGCGAGTTGAGTGGAGAGGGTGATCTTGTTGAGAGAGAGGGGAGTTGGGGGGCGGATGGTGACGGTTTTGGCGAGCCAGTCGATGTCTGGGTTGTGTTTAACTAGCCAGGAAGTTCCCAGGATGACTTTTCTTTCGCCGAGTGAGGTCACCATGAACTTGATGTTCTCTGAGTATGAGGGAAAAGATGCTTTGGCCGATATGGTGAACTGGATGATTCCCCTTCGGTTGGGGGTTCCATCCACATTAGTGGCAGTAAGTGGTTGGGCCATCCGGCGGATGCCGGATCGAAGGGATGGTACCAGGCTGGGATCAATGAAGTTCCCAGTTGCACTGCTATCAATGAGGGCGATGGTGTCGACGGTTTGGGATTGGGATTGTAGGCGGACAGGGATACGAATGGTTCTTTCATTGGATTTGCCTACTAGTACATGAGGGAAGGATGACGTCGAGGCAGCTTCCCTTTTTAAAAACCCGGTTTGAGACTATCTATCTGCATTTCTCCAGGTTCGAAGCAAAGTTTGAGCGTTTGAAGGATTTCTCCTTCCCCCTTCCCAGTGGAGTGGAGTTGGGACATATAGGTTTCGAGGGCGGAAGGAGGAGTCGTAGGGGTGATGGCTGGAGTACTGGTGGTAGCGGTGGCGACGGTGGTGGTCTCTCGAGGTCGAGAGGGTCTGAAAGGAGTTGTGAAAGTGGTGCATTTTCCTGCATTATGTCCTTTCTTTCGGCAGTGAAGGCAGCAGCCTTCCCGGAAGCATCGGGCCCGTTCCTCTGGAGTGAGCTTCCCTACTCTGAGGGTGTCAATGTCCATGGCATTTGGGTCCGAAGAGGAGGTGTTGTTGGTACAAGGGGAGGAGAAGAAGGATGTCTGGGGATTGCCCTTTTTCAAGGCATTTATTCATGTGACCTGAGCATGGAATGTTTTGGCCTTTTCAATCCATCTGTTGATGGTGTCAGGGACGGTGGACATGGAGAGGATGAGAGTCGTGATATGTTGGTCAAGTCCTCCAGTCATCATGTGGATGAGGGTGGCGTCATCCGAGATGCCAGCTTTGGCAGCAAGGTTTTGGAAATCGGTGATATACTTCTGGAACCCGTTGTCGGTCTTAGTGGACTTCTGTCAAAGGGAGGAGAGTTCCAGGCGAGCGGTGGTCTTGATATCGTAAGGGAAGAAGGTGGACTCGAAATTGGAGGTGAGTTTATCAAAAGTTTTCTCGGTGGAGGGGACATTTTTGTCAGCCATTCGGTCGTACCACATCTCGGAGAAGGACACACCACGTCCTTTACTCATTTGGTTCAAGGTGGTCATGATCTTTGCTTTGTCAGAGGCGTACTGGGTGGGATTGATCTGGAAGTAGGCTTTCATGGCCTTGATCCATTGAATGGACTCACTGGGCTCTCCCAAAAAGTCAAGGGGGAGAGCGGCCTTAAGCTCGGGCTGGGTGGTAGTCATGGGTGCGGGAGGTATCATTGGAGTGATGGGGGGTGCTGGGGGTGGTGCTTGGGCAGATGAAACGATGACTGGGGGTGTTGGGAGAGCTAGAGTTGGCGCAGGAGGGGTGTTTACAAGTGTTGGGGTGAGTGGTCTAGGTGAGGGAGGGCCTAGGCTGAGCTAGGAGAGTGCTGGAGACTGGGTGAGTTGTCGGTGGACTGGGTTGGTCGAAGAAGACCCTGTGATTCTCCTGGGGGCTGCTGAGGGTTGGGAGGCTAAGGATGCAAAGGGATTGGTCCAGGGAGGTGAGGTGGGTTGCGGTGTATCCTCTGGCTCGGAGTCCGAGGGAGGTCGAAGGTTTCGTCGAGGGCGAGATGTTGTGCTGGGGGAGCCCTGCTCCTAGAGAGGAGGGGCGAGGGACACACTTGTTCTTTTGTTACGCCGAATGCACAACAAGTGTCGTTCAAGCAACCTGTGGAAGGGCGGACTCTCACGAAGAGGTCGCAGTGTCCAATCCACCTAGGAGAACAAGCAGAGACTGAGGACTTGAGGGATACTCGAGGGTCGAGAGTTTATTAGGGACGAAGGACTTGAGGGGTACTCGAGGACAGAGGAGTGACACAAGAGTGCGTGTATTCGCGTAGAACAAGTGTAAGGAATACACATGCGATGGTAATGGTATATATAGACTAAGATGAGTCAGCATCAAAGTCTATAGTTTTGAAGGGGCAGCAGGACCACTTCAAAGAAGGGGCAGACCAAGGGACAGCGAGGGGAATGGAACCCAACAAGTGTGAGACTCACTTGTTTATTCTGAGAACAGAGATGCGACCAAGCGAGCACTTGGATAGGTGCTGGTGTGGTGATGGTGCGAGCAAGGGGATGTGCTCAAGAGAGAGAGGAGACTCTTCTGTTATTTGAGGGAAAAATCCCAAGGACTAAATAGATACAGAAGGTAAGGTTAAAGCGGAGCTTTAGTAGTCCGCAGTAATGAGGGATAAAGGCCATTGGCCAGAATGTCAAACGTGTGTGAAAGATGTGTGAAACACACGTTCGACTTGTATGTAATGCCTATATCTATAAGCAGAACAATGGAAGGTTCTAGAAAAGAACCTAGAACGATTGGACTTTAAGAGTCCGGTCCTCTAAGTATTTAATCATGAGTAGCGCAAATAGAAAGGATAAAGAAAAACTAAATAATAATTTCGACACTCCCCTTCGCTAATCATGATGTAGAATGATAAGAGACAAGCATAAGATGCTTTCTATTCTCCTCAAAGCGTTGCCAGGTCAGATTCTTGGTAAAGATATCTGCAACTTGATCTCCAGTAGGGACATAGAGAAGATTGATCTTCTCTTCCTGAACACATTCTCGAATGTAGTGATAGGGAATTTCAATGTGTTTGGTTCGTCCTTCTTGAGCTGGGTTTGAAGCTAGAAATATGGCACCTTGATTGTCAACCATAAGATCAATTGATGATCTAATGGGAAAATGTAGCTCCTGAAAAAGAGAGCGAATCCACGAAAGTTGTTTTGCAACTTCGGTCATGCCTATATATTCTGCTTCAGTGGATGATAAGGCAATCTTCCTCTGTCATCTAGAAAGCCAGGATACAATGCCAGATGCGAAGAAAATGGCATAACCTGTGGTTGATTTTCGAGTTTCAAGATCTCCTGCCCAATCAGTGTCACTAAACGCATGAAAACCAGAATTACTGGCTCCATGGTAGACCAGGCAAAGGTCTTTAGTTGCTAGAAGATATCGCACTATATAAAGTGCTTTCTGCAAGTGTTCTTCTGATGGATTCGAAGAGAACTGTGACATTTTAATGACAGAATAGGCAAGGTCAGGTCTGGTGCCAAGCATGATGTAGAGCAAAGACCCTATGACTGATTGATAGCGACTTCGAAGTGAGGGTGAAGCATCAAGAGAAGACACATCTGGGGTATATCCAGATGGTAAAGGGGTTCGAGCTGACTTGGCATTTTGTAGGCCAAAGCGAGAGATGAGTTTCTCAGCATAGGATAGCTGGTCAAGATAAAGACTCTTGTTTTTGCGATCTCTGGTAATTCACATGCCCAAATACTCCTTTGCTTCTCCTAAATCTCTTGACTCCCATTTCTTCATGAATTGTGATTTCTTGTTGAGGAGGTATGTTCTATTGCTACCCAGAAAAAGAGCATCATCAACATAGCTGAC
>JBBPTT010000291.1:979-25928 GCA_038094175.1 Boletellus aff. lepidospora
CGTGTTTTGTCCGCCCTCTCCCCTTCCCCCGTAACTTCTCCACCCCCCCTCCCTCTTACGCCACCCCGCCCATCTGCGCCGTACAGACCCGGATTCCAGCCCAGAGGTGTATATCGCCACCGCACAGATGAATTCTCGCTCGCCCGCAAAGCAAGACACGATGCTGTCCGCGTCGAGCGTACAAAACTCGAACGGCGCCTCGAGAAACTAATCCATCTTCATTTTCCCGTGCAATCCAATGGACCAGTCGACCAGAAACAACCACCCGTCCAGCGCAGGAAATCCACCTTTCTCGATCTCGACTTGGCAGGTTTAAAGAACATGGACGCCAGTGATCTTTGGAAGGGCGTCGTACAATCTCCGACGTTCCAGGGGCCCAAGGCCGACATTCGAGGTGCGTTGCCCGCTTCTTCCCTTCTGTCCCTCATCCCCATCCCGGCTGTGTAGCTGCCGAGCAGCGCATCGCGCCATGGCAAGAAGACGCCGCCGTCCCTAAATGTCCCTTGTGCAAGTAAGTCCTTCCTCCTTGACATCTTCCCACCTAACGACCATCAGCGCTTCATTTCACCCACTGACGAATCGGAAACACCACTGCCGCCTTTGCGGGCAAATTATTTGTTCCCTCCCTGTCAAACGCCCACAACGCCCAGAACCCTGCTCGATATTGTTCATCGTAGACTCGAAGACGCGGAAAATCGAAGAGGTTGGCGAGGGAGTCGATTACGGTGTCAAGAAAAGGGCAAACGGAGTAGGTACGGCAAAGGCAAACGGAAAGGAAAAACAAAAGGACGAACCGCTGGCCGAGGATGAAAAATTCTTAAAAGGTGTGAGGTTGTGTAGGAGCTGTAAGCCTATCCTCTCGTGAGCCATCCGCCCTTTTTGTTGTCAACATGCATGTTGATGCACGCTCAGACGAGAGCAGTTTTATCAGGAAGTATCACGCACACCACCATTAGTGCGGTTATACGAGGTACTACCGTATCCCCGAGCACCTCTTCGGTGGGCCTCACTTCATCCGGGATTAGGCATTCGTCACTGTCGAGAAAGAGATCGAGGAAGCGCTTCCGCAATTTCAGGAGTTACTCGTGACACTCAAGTAAGCCGATGTGTACATCTCGTTCCCCAGGCCTAGACTCCATCTTCAGCTCGGACTCTCCTCCTAACAAAGAGGCTGCCGCTGTGCGCAAGCATATCCTTGACGATTTCGCCTCGTATGACGCCATCTCCAACCGCATTCGCAAGCTTCCGTCCACACCCGGGAGCTCCCAGGATCGCATCCAGCTCGCAATCCGCACTCGGGCTGACCTGTTCCTGCAAAAGAACATGTTCCCTCTGCAGGCAGGCATTTCCTCGTCCTGGGTTAGCTAGATGCTGACAGCACTCATTCAGTCACTTCCAAAGGCCAAGAAACAGGCTCTGCCTTCTGAGACTGCCACCCTGCTTGTGGATCCAGATTCAGAGCTTGCACATGCACTTCAACCACTCCTCGAACAAGAGGCACTCCTTGAGTCGTTTGTGGGCGAAGCGATGTCACATCGAAAGTTTGAGGATGCAAAAACACTCAAGGCGAACCTAAGGGAGATTCGAGTCGAGATTGATAGGATGTTGGAGAACCGGACGGGGAACGAAACTGGCTGAGTGGCGGTCCCAACGTTGCGTTCGTCTCGCCGGGACTGTTTTGTTGCCATGGGATGAGATATTGGATATCATCACATGGCTGTTTACTGGCCTGAGGACCCGGTTTACATACTAGTCATTCACTCCATTTTTCATCATTAGTATCTTCGCGACGTCCGCTGGGCACAGTGAATAGCGACACACGTTGAAGCGAGTCAACGCACAAGCCCACTGCCGGAGGGTTCGTCGCCGTAAGCTCGTCATCACATCGCGTTAGCCACGGCACACTCCACTAGAGTAGTTCCAGCGTCTAGTCCACATAAATAATACATTAATGAACAACGGCAGCTGTGCCCTGTATAGTATGGATTCCTTGTTCCAACATGGATCTAGCGACCCGTCACTGTCCAAATGTTCGACCCCGCGAAAGTCAGCGCAGACCTCCGTGACTACCCTGCTCGACGAAAGTCTGGATTACACCTCCGTCGTACCCCCAGAACGACGCACCACCACACGCTAAGTCGCTCATCTTGCCAGCCGAGGTACCCCGCTCTACGCGAAAACATCAACATCGAGTACTTTCATCGACGACAGCGGTTCCTAAGTGGGCGAGGACGTCTTGGGACCAACCAGCCACTACGGAGAGGGCTCAAGTGCCGGGGGCGACGACTACTACCTCGAGGTTGAACGTTCGAACCCTGACAGGGTCCCAAGCAATCCCTCCACTAGCGGGTAGCAGCCGGCTTTTCTCCCTGATCGAGAGCCCTTGCCAACGAAAGGCTGTTTGGCAGCTGCTCGGCAGGTTCATCCATCTCTTTGCTGAACCCCACCACATGCAGGGACGGCAGGTGTCGAGCGGTATGCATGCGTAACAATCCCTGACAGTTCGTTCATCACCAGATTTATTGGTCGTTCATACTTGCAACCGGTCACGAACCTCGCCATGTGCCAGCCCGAGTGCCCGGAATTCGCACCCCCAAGATCAAACGACAGGCATGCGTTACGTGCTGCCTATTTCTACTCCCGTTGATTCAAGGCAGCCTCCATCTCGGTTGCGAGGACTTTGGCCGCTTGAGTGCTCCTTCAGTACCCCTGCGGGTGACGACACCCATGCTCGCGAGCGGGACTACCGCCTCAAGGTTGGCCCGCCCCTGCCAGTGGTGAATCGATTGTCGTTGGGATCGAAAAAAAAATGGTGTGCTCGCGGAGATAGTTGGTCATGCACTTACTCAGCCAGCGCGCCATGCGCCCACGCGCCGATAACTTGTACGTACCGGGCCAGAATATAACGCCATCATCTGCACTCCCACGTAGATCATCGTCGCAGCGGTTACATGGCACCCATGGCGATTTTCCCTGTTCGTCATTTGACGAGCCAATTACGTAACACTGTGCTTGTCCGCGCATCTGGAGCGCGTTTACTGCGTCCGTCGGAGCGGTGGTCGTTGTCGGCACTTGATCAAACGCCTTGCACGCCGCGGTTCAGGCCTGCGGGGTCGGACCTCAGTCAAGCTTGCGACCTCTTGTCCGATCTCTTTGATTTTTGCCAGTTGGATTGCTTTCAGATCGCAGAAGAGAAGACGCGGTGAAGTTACAGTTCGCTTGCAGCTTCCTGCGATCAGTGCGCGCTGCTGTTCATGGACCGTGAGAGACCCTCCATCAGTCATCGGGATCTCCACGAGCAGCAAAACTCTCTCTAGCTCGGAGGTGGGAGGGACATCGGGTGGCAGAAGACGCACAGGAGCGCCTCCAGCATATCTGTGGCGTCACCTCGGGTGTGGAGCACGTCCAGACTGGAGAATGTCGCGCGCTGAACTTTGTCTAGCGTTCGGACCGGCACGCTTTGGATGCCTGAACGTCAAACGGACGTCAAATGTTTGTCATCTGCAATTTGGGCCAAAGGGACTACCAACGTGGCGACTCTGTGGCTGTTCACGGACGTTTGGGCGCGCGGGAGCCCCTGCGCGACGCGATGGGTGGCTTGCTTGCCCACGAATCGCCCGTTTATGCCTTTCTTGCACAGGAATTCGCTTGCGGCCCCATGGTGGGCTTTGTGAGGATGAAGTGGGTCGTTTCTCACTCCTGTGTGCGTACTTGAGACATTTCGACAGATTGGATCGGCTTGAACTGGTTCTCATATTCATGAGTAGGGGTGTGCGAGGAATGTAAGGACAATTTCCGGCGGCCGTCCTTCCCTCGCTCACCCAGTCCAATGCAGGTTCGCGCCACGCTCACTGCAAACCCCGCGCCCCCTCAGGCTCCACCCCCCGTCGAATCGACACAGCTCCGGATGCACTGCACTGACTTGCAACGGATCTGTGTTTTGCCGAGCGTTTAGCCGCGACCGATGCGTTCGCAGCTCGGTGCCAACGATGTCGACGCGACAGGGCACGGTCTCAGATTGACGGACTGCCCGCGTCCGTACCGTTTGTGCAAGACTGGCGTGCAGTGCCGACTCTCACAAGCTCACAGCATATCGCGGCATGTGATTAGAAATGTCCGACACGCGCGCCTCTGCATGATGCAAAGATCTAGGGTCCGGTCTGCCACGTGATCTCCACATAATGGATTCTCCCAAATAGGACATCGTCGAAATAAGGTGCCCGCGCCCGCGAGGTTGGACGGGGCGGACGCGATGACCGGTTGAGGCAAGGATCGTTGCAAGTCGTGATCGTCACGAGGCAGCGGCCTCCCACGGCGATGGCCATGCCCGCGCCAGATGGCACGCGTATAAGTAACAGCTGCCCATCTCGTCCTGTCTCACCCATCCACCGTAGCCATGGCCGCCGAGCACTCGCCCTCACACTCTGCCGAGGCCTCGCCCATCTTCTCCGCCTCCTCCTCCTCCTCCCTCTCCCCCCTCAGCACCCCTCCTCCCCTCGAGGCGAAACCCCTTCCGGCTACCGCACATGATCGCCGGATCGACAACGTTATCTTTGACCTTGGTGATGTCTTGTTCACCTGGTCGGCCAACACCGGCACCTCCGTCTCTCCAAAGACGCTCCACAAGATATTGCGCTCTGCAACCTGGTTTGAGTATGAAAAGGGCAACCTCAGCGAAGACGAAGCATATGAGCGCGTCGCTGCAGAATTCTCTCTAAATGCCTCTGAAGTGGGCGCCGCCTTCCGTGCCGCCCGAGACTCGCTTCAGAGCGACTCCTCCATGGTCTCCCTCCTCCACGAACTCAAGAAGGACAACGACATCCGGCTGTTTGCCATGTCCAACATCTCCGCTCCCGACTGGGAAGTGCTCCGCCACAAAGGCCGCTCAGAAGACTGGGCGCTCTTTGACCGTGTCTTCACATCTGCTGCCGCACGCGAGCGGAAGCCGAACCTCGGCTACTTCCGCCTTGTGCTCGAGTCGACCGGCATCGACCCCCAGCGGACAGCCTTTGTGGACGACAAGTTGGAAAATGTCGTGTCCGCGCGGTCTCTTGGCCTCAAGGGCATCGTCTTTTCGTCGTTTGACGAAGTCGCCCGTGAGCTGCGGACGCTGGTGCGAAACCCGATCGCCGACGGGGAAAAGTATCTTCGCGACCACGCCAAGCGGATGAAATCCGTCACAGACACGGACGTCGTTCTCGAAGAAAATTTCGGGCAATTGCTCATCCTCGAGGCTACGGGCGATCCGAGCCTTGTGGACTATATCAAGTACCCGCGTCTGAGCAATTTCTTCAAGAGTACGTCCTCGTTTCCTTTGCCCGACGCAATGACTGATCGTCTGCGCTAGCTGGGGGCGTGCTTACCACTTCCACCTTCCCATATGATCTCGACACGACGTCCATCGCATGCACGGTGTCGGATCATTTGTCGCAGGGGGTCAAGGACGACATCATGAACGAGATTTTGACGCTCAAAAACAAGGATGGCATCATCCAGACCTACTTTGACTTGACCCGTCCCAGAATCGGTGCGTGTTTGACACACAAGACACACCGAGCAGCGCACGCTGACCGTGATACGACAGATCCCATCGTCTGCGTCAACGTGCTCACCTTTTTCTACTCCAACGGTCGCGGCGGCGAGTTGCAAGAGACGTTCAACTGGGTGTACGGGGTTCTGAAGAACCGTGCATACACCAACGGAACGTACTACTACTATGGTCCCGACACCTTCTTTTACTTCCTCTCTCGCCTGCTCTCCGTGTCCATCTATGCTCGCCAACGGCTAGGGCAGCTCTTTGCCAGGCGCATCACGGAACACTTTGGTGCGGAAGGGGATGCACTTGCGCTCGGGATGCGTATCCACGCCGCCGCGGTGGTCGATCTGTGTGACACCCGGGACTACGAGCGGCTGGCCAAGATGCAGGAAGCAGATGGCTCGTGGCCGTTGGGGTGGGTTTACAAGTACGGTGCGACGGGCATGCTGATCGGAAACACGGGCTTGACGACGGCGGTGGCCGTGTCAGCCATGCGAAGCTACAAGGAGCTCGAACATCGGCTGCGCTCGTTCGATTAGATTGTTCTTTTTTGGACGCTTTTCTGGCCCTCCCGATCCATTACACTGACGTCTTGATTATTATTTAAGTACCCACTCATGACGAACGTCCGTCGCTGTACTTCCACTATATGACTAGCAGCATTTCTGTAGATGGCATATCTCGCTCACATGGTATTTTAAGACCCTTTATGACCATGTTCGTCCCCGTTCCCGTGGCTCCCACACGCTGTTCGTTTTTTCCCGTCGGGGTGATCAAGGCAACTTGATTGAACGGCCTTGAGTGAGAGAACAGCCTCGGACGCCGTAAGCATTGAGCCTGACGGCACTGCCCAACGTTCTCTGGTCCATATCGGGTCCCTCCCCCCCTTTTTTACACGCTGGCGGGCGTTTTGGCAAGATCAGAACGTTCTGATCTCGGTCTGATCCCAGACTCGGATACTAGAGAGCAGCCCGACCCCCGCGCGGGCGCGGTGCCGACGCTACGCCGACGTCCACCAGCCCAGGGCTATCGGCAGGGGCCACGAGCGCGGGCGCTCATTGAACCTCCCCGGGTAATGAATGCGAACGTGTTCGCGTACGTGCTCGGGCTCAGACGAAGGGCCCTGACCCGGAGCGGCCGCGCGCGCGGCGTTGAAAGGAAAAAGGAAAAAGGAAAAAAAAAAGGCACTAGCGTCACGGTACTCGGTGACGCCGATCATCGGATGTGACATACGTGACACGTGACCGACCGCGCGCGCCGTCCTCTGAACGGTGCCGATTATGGGAGCGTCGGGCCACACGGCGGGCGCCTTGCCGGAGCCCGCGTGCGCGTGTGTCTCACGTGCAACGTTCTGGCCCACGCCACCAGCGCTTAAAGTTCATCGTAGCTACCGGCTGGCAGGATGAGTCCACTACTAGTACACTGATCTCGCCGCGGCGGGGGGGATCCGAACTGCCATCATCTTTGTGGGTGTGCGTGGAAAGAACGGCGGCGGGAAGTGCACACTTCTAGCAGATCCACACTCCCGCCATCCCTGCTCTGCGTCGTTTCTCCTCGTCTCACGTTCGGCAGGGACCGAGCGACCTGTTTGGGTTCACGACGGCTTCACCCGGCCTTCTACTCGTGCTAGTGCGCACGCACAACGCGGGTGGTGTCACACGCACACACAAATCTAGTACGGATGCCCATACTTGCAGTGGCGGACCCATCGGCATGAGCGCGCAGCTCTCGTCAGAACAGGGACGTAAGCAGAATCGGAATCGTTGTTCGGTCCTCTCTGGATGCTGTCATTGCTGCTTACGCTGCTATCGTCGGGTCGTGCGCGTGCCACCGAGGCTCGGCTCAGATGCATGATGCCCTTCAACCAATGGAACGCTGACACTGGCAATCATTCGGGAGCCCTGTCACGACGACAAGTTCAGGGTGTAACGGCCGCGCTGTGCCTATATATGCCAACTTGATGACGACAAGAAGAAGGATGAAGGTGCAAAGAGCCAAGGCGAGAGAGCAATAGTACTAGATTGGATTTATGATGCCGAGCCTGGATAATGTAGTGATGGGACGTGTCAAGGCTAAAATGGTCGTGCTAAAATGCTGAACGAGGTAGTAGGCTCGTAACATGATGAGAGCGTTCGGGAATATTCTTAACAGTCATTGACGAAAGGAGCTGCAACAGGGAAACGTGGATACTGCTCTGACGCCCAACGGACCCAGAGCATGAAAAAAAAAAAAAGTAAAAAGGGGAGGGGGAACGGACCACAGAAAAGCACTGACCGTCCGCGGAAAGGCTCAGCCTTCATCCACAATGGCGTCTCCATTGACATAACCAATAATACCAGCGCTCGCAGGAACAGCATATCGAGATAGCATCGCGATATTGAACTGAGACTGGTTTGGGAGCGCGCTACGCGGGAGGCCTGCTAATCCAGGAGTGACCAACTGGAGAGTCTTGGGTTGATGCGTACTCCAACTGCGCGAGAGACTTGCTCCAAGTTTATCATCCAGACCCCGGAAATTGGCGATCCCGTTTGCAGAGTGCGCCAGCGCTGGGGTCACCGGCGAATACGGGAGAGGTGTACTCGGAGAAAAGGATGATACGTGTAAAAGCATGACGAATTCCTGTGTCGAATTAGTGAGAGCTACGATCTTGGAACGGAGGTCTGGGAACACGGCATGCGATGATCCATACGTCTTGATGAAGTTGGACAGCTTCACGACGATCTACAACAAAACAAGCGCAGCCGGGTGATGTGAGAAAAAAACTTCTGGCATCCAAGGCAGGATAGATGTCGACGCACCCTCACGAACGAGTGCGCATTGTCCCGTAATGCTATCCTGTCAGCAGCGGGGTCCCCCGCACGTACAGCAACAATATTGACCCGCAGACGTTCTGTAACAATCTTGGCCTTGTCAATCGAGCCGCACAAGTCGTCACTAATTCCGGATGTCTCCGACATCGACTCTATCATCTCTTGCATGAGTTCCCATATGGCAGGTGCTGCATCCACTGCAGTCTCCATCGAGTCCAAGGCGTCCTTGTCAACAAGTGTCCTCGATAGTGGAATCTCAAGCGTCGGTTTCCGCACAGGAACCTGGGGTGACGAAGACGAAGACGAAGCAGTCAATGAGGCTTGCGATACTTGCCGTGAGTGGTGTCCGCTTCGGGTTGTTCGTGCAGAACGGGAGGGCTGCGACGCCGACGTCGAAGACGGAGCACCATGAGTCGGTCCCATCGCCGCCGGAGAGGGGACAAGACTAGAAGTCGACGCGGATAGCGGCGCAGCTGGTCCTTTTTGCCCGGGACGCCGAGTTATTGTCGATGCACTGTTTGGGAGGGTCGGCGGCGGTGGCAGATCATTCGACGGCAGTGATTTTCCAATCTCCACGTCCTTTGAACTGAAGGACCCAGCATGCCGTCGAGTAGTACGGGATCTTCCTAGAGTAGCAGGTGTAGGGCGCGATCTTGCAATCGGGACATTGTGCTGAAATCCTGAAAGCTGCGACATCCCTACATTGACAAAAGATGGTGCAGTATCGATGTTCAAAGCTGGGGGTACCATGGTGTGATTTTTCGCCTTGCACGCAACGATTCGGCGAGGATCTGACAAATAAGGCTTAATAGATTCGACGTGAGGGATCATACTTCGCCACGCGTGAGATATCTCTGCGGCTGCTCCATAAAAGATGAGTACAAGCGAGCGCATATACCGGTCGTCGTCTCTTGATGCCAAAATCTTGAGTTGCAGAGACAGCATTGCAATTGCCTTTCCAAATACAGCGGCCGAATCCCTGCTGCTCTCTGCCAAAGCCCTACACAACAGTGGAGGAGGTGTCGCCTTCTTGGCAACGGCATCAAACCGCTCAAGAGCACCATTAAGCTGTGCCATGTAAGTATATGCCGGGTCAGCGACCTTCCGAAGAACCGACGAGAGCTTTTGGTCAATCGTGTAGGTGATGTAGTGAGAAAGTGCCTGGTACATTTGAGAGACGGAGAAATAAATAGAGCGTGCGCATTCGACCAGGGAGCGCAAGGGAGGAGGAATGTTATTGGCAACTGCGTTGGCGGGTAAAGCTGAGAGACGCTTGAAATAGGCATGGCGTTCGATTTCGAGGACGGGATGGGGGCGCTCTGCGGACGTGGGCGATGCTGAGGGTGGAGGCGTTGTCGTGCATTGTTTCTGGTTTTTCTGCTGTGAAGATCCCTCGGAAGACGAAGTCGAAGAATCTTGTCGATGTGCTAGAGGAGAAGGCATGATGAAGTCGTCACGTAGTGTTCCGTTCGTATGGGAAGATGGCAATGGCGGAATGACCAACGGGGCAGGATCAAATGACTGCGTGCTGTGCCCCTGGTCACCAAGCAGAGGTGAGGTGCGCAAGTCAGGGATACTCTTCCTTCCGAACAACGCAGGCCGGCGATCGCGACTCACACGCACAAACGAACCATTCCTTTGATGCTGGAAACTGCGACGTAGGGCAGTATGATCGTCCTCGGTTGACGACACGGATTCTTCGGGAGTTGGCAAATAGCTCTCGGGCGAGGCAGAACGCAGCGGCGAGTCGTATGGCGGTAATGAACCCAGCCTAAGAGGCGGTGGTCGTTCGAAACGCGGGCTGATGGCCGGCTTTGAGGGCGGTAGAACGGAAGGTAGAGGGAAATGATCGTCAACGGAGAAGTTCGGAGCATGTGGTGTGGGTCCGCCTAAGTCTTCCTCTCCTAGGGCTGACCAGGACTGCAGACTCTCCTCACTAAAAGACGGTTTCTGAGGGTCAAGGTTGGATGCGACTGCATTGCACGTACATTGACTGGTTAAGAACAGCACGTTCGCTCATGAAAGACTCCACACTCGGCTTGGGTTTGACGTCCAGACGTGACTGGCCGTTTTCACGTATCCACTTTTGCAACGCAAGGATCCAGTCCTTAGCAGCGAGTGGATCGTCAAGGGAACCGTTCGTCTCGACGATTGATTTCGGTGGCCACTCAATGGGATTATGGTCTACTTTCAATACGTCTAGATTGCCAAAATCGGCCAGGTACCCTGGTAAGCGACTGATCCTGTTGCGTGAGATGCACAGGACCTGAAGCAGACCACGGTTTGAATGTGAGCAGCGGACGAGTTCGAGGGACCCACATGGAGCTTTGTGAGTGAACCTGGTTGCGTTGGTAATCGTTTGATTTTGTTCCTACTAATGTCCAGGATTTCCAAGGAGGGTATTACAGTCAACTGCGGTGGTGTTAGATACTGGTGAATGTGGTACGAAACACGGCGAGACATACGACATCTGGAAAAATAGAGAAGCTATTGTTCTTGAGGTTCAGATAACGTAGACGTGATAAAAGGGCGAATGCGGTTGGAAGTGTTGCAAGACGATTGTAACCGAGTGCAATTCTAACGCACAGGGGATCCAGGGTTCAGTTGGCGAGTGGGCGTGCCACAGCAAAAGAGCAGACCTGGTGATCGCAATGTCGTCCGGGAAGAATTCGTTCTTGCTGGCGGTGGCCAGACGCTCTGCGCCATCCTCTCCGACGTCGCTGAGACCCTTGTGGGTGAAATCCAAAGTCGCCCCGTTGTCGGGAGAGTTGGCAAGAGCGTCGGCGAAGTGCTGGTCCGTCAATGAAGCGGAGGGCGAAGGTGATTGAGTGCCACATTGTCTACTGCCCAGGAACGGAGCCGTGCGCCCGACGACACGGTCAGCGTCCGAGACGGACATGAGGAAGCGGGGGAGAAAAGGCGTCGGTGTCGAAGAGCGGCCGCGAGAACGGGACGGTACGTTCCTAGCCGTCTTGGCAATTGACCTCAGACTCGGTTGCGACCGGTGGTTGAAAAAGCTATACGGTTGCGGTAACACATGCGCTACTAATACTACTGATCACGTCCTGAACTGCGACGTTCAGCCTGATACGCATCACTGTTCTACCATGGACACCGCTAATATTGTTCCGCTGATTGAAGCGCCTCCAGGCAACCCGCTGGATTTCATTTAAAACCACATTGACACGGAGAAGCTCGCGTCCTCGCTCCGCATGGCATGCCACCACCCCGGGGGGAAGAATAACATGTCGCCAGGATTCAGTGTCACGAAGGACGCCTTCCCAGGCACTACGTCCCAGAACAAGGGGAATGCCGACTGGGAGGCCTCTATGTCGTGTCGTGTCGAGGGAAACACATCCACCTGGGACGTATTACTCATAAGCGGATTCGTCGTGCTGGCTGCGTCTGCACCGGGCGGGCGATAGGAATACATGGCTGCTACAACGTCCGGCGGTGCGAGCCAGACGGTCTTGCGACCCACAACCTGTACTAGAGGAAATCAGGCTCCACGGCACGATTGTGGCGTCACGCGGACCCACCGTAGCAATTGAAGTACGGGTCCTATGCAGACGGTTACTAGGTTGACTGGTCGTGGAGGTCGTGTGAGCTTACGGTGTGGGCAGGCGACACCGTCCCCCTCGGGCCCAGCCATGCGTTGAGTATTACGTCATACGGTGGGCTGTAGCCTGGAAAGTCGGGTGAGTCGAGGGAGGCATAGACGATGTCGGGAAGAATAATGTCCTCGCGCAGCCCGGGAAACTGCGTGAAAAGACTGTGTTGGGCGAGGTAGATGGTGTCGTGTTGGCGATGAGGGTCGGGCGATGGGTCCAGGGAGGAAAGCAAGTCTTCCCAGCTAATCAGTTTCTGGGACCAGTCGTCGGACCTGTAGTCATTACCGACTTCTACGGGGACTATGCGACCAGGGCCTGCGATCGAGGACAGGTATGCAAGGGATGCCCACCGGTGTGGCTGACGCATCGCGGGCCAGTCGTCAGCATACTGACGCAGGACAAAGGGGATGCGACTCCATTGTTGAGGTGGAGCCACGACGGAGGGGAGTGCAGTGAGGGCGCGCACGGTGTTTCTGGCGGTGGGCAGCGCATTCGGGACAGGCGCTGGTTTCGGGGCCAAGACGGCGCTGCTGGGGGGTCGCTGGCACGGCATCGTGGATTGGAGTCGTCTGATGACTTCGTGCACGACGTAATCGCGTCGGGCGTCGTTGGCAGCAGCACCCGCAGTGATGATGGCACGGTCGAGTGTTGCAATGCACTCCCTGGCCGCGTCCGCCTGCAGCCCAGGGACTGACGCGCGCGCGAGCACCTTCAGGATGGAGGCGTCTATGTACAGCGTGCGCCAGTGAGGGCCCTCGGAGCAGGGCATTCTCTGGTGTGCTACGGAGATGAACTCATCCAGCCTGGCGATGGACTCGTCGGACGCCGAGAGCTGGCGCACGAGCGCACGGAACGCGCCAGACACGGCGGGGTCGTCGAGGACGAGCGTCGCGTAGTCGGCGAGCGCGCTGGCCATCGGCATGGACACGTGACGAGGAAGGCGGGTGTGACAGGGGTGTGACCAGATTGATTGCTCGGTCACGGGGGGGGCGAAGATAAAAAGGACGGCGAAGGAACGAGCGTGAGAAAGTTCCCCAGACGATCATTTTCCTCCCAAAGTAATCTCCTCCCGGCCCGCCACCTCGGCGCAGCCCGTATTCCATAAAAGGACATGACCTCTCGGTGTGTCTCGTGTCCCCCCATCGCCGTGCGGCCCTCATCCCCCCTCCAGCTTGGATCGCCTCCTCCTCCTCCTCGACACCGGCTCTTCGTCCTCTGTCAGAAACACTGCCGCCAAACAGCTTGCCCAGCTTGCCGCGCGGTCCCTCATCAGCGACGTCCCCGTCGAGGATGACTTCAAATCAAGCCGTCCGCACGCGTCCATCGGAGACACATCCGCCTGGGCAGAGCTTCTTGCTGTTGTCGCTCGCGTGAGTCCTTTAATGTCCACTCTTTTGCTGTCCGTCACACCTCTCCCAGATACTACCTTTTCTGCACTCCAAAAGTCATGAAACCAGATCGGCCGCATCCAATGCCCTCTCGCAAATATTCACCCTCGTCCCTGTATGGCATCCTCAGTCGGGCGATATCAAGCCCTCGACCGACTTGACGACTCCCGAATTCCCCCCTTTCTCAGTTCAGGAGCTGATGCACAAAGGTGTCCTCCTATTGGCCTCTTCTGGAAAGGAATTCACAAAGCCCATCGGTATACTCGCCAACCCCGCGGAGGTGAAGCGTGCTCGCAGAGAAGCCATGGGCCGGCTCGGTCTTGACTTCCTCGATAGCTTCGGTGGCGCCGACGACATGGACATTGACAAGGAGCTTGCAGTCGAGCCAGAGGCAGATGCTTCGAGTGACGCCGATTTACAGATAAAGAAAGATGACCCTCCATCATCAGCCTCCCCAATGGAGGTCGACTTCAACCTCAGGAAAGAACGCTCTCCGCCGGCCCGATCCCACTCTAGCACTCCTGCCGTGCCTTCACCTGTTACTCCGGCCACACCGGCGGCAGAATCTGATGATCTTAGTGGTCTCTCTGCTCGCGAACGCAATCGGCTAAAACGAAAGCGGAAGCTAGGGAGCGCTGCATTCGTCACTGCTCCCCCTCCCCCTCCTTCTGGCACCGGTGCGCGTTTCAATACTACCGCCGCCGGACCATCTAACAAGTTGGTCATCATCCTTTCTTGTTTTCTCTCCTGACTGTTCTGTAGAGCACGCCTTGTTTCTGTGGAGGCACAAGATCCCCCAAAGTCGCGCTTAGACAGTCCTGGTCCTTCTGCTAGAGCTTCCCCTTCGGAAAAGGTTGTGATCGATCCTTCAAAGGGTGGAGCGGTTTCTCCCAAATCCCCTCAACAGTCCAACGCCCTTGAAGTTCCCCAAGGGTCATGGGTGTGGGGAGGGATTGTTAACCTTCTTGAAGTTGATCTCTTTTCCCCATCATGGGAAACGCGTCATGGAGCGGCGATGGCGTTACGAGAATTACTCAAAGTACAAGGTGTATCTGGTGGAATGAAGGGTCACTCTTTCCTTGGAATTCTTCCCTTCCTCTGCTGATGATTCCCCGCAGATGGTGTTTCGTCGGAAGAAAACGCCCGTGCGCATGAGGAGTGGTGCAATTACTTGGCAGCGAAACTTCTTTGTGTCTTCGTTCTCGATCGTTTCGGGGACTTTGTTTCTGACCAGGTGTGTGGCATCAAGTGTTTCCACTGCAATCCATCCCTAAAATCTTCTAGGTTGTGGCACCTGTCCGTGAAACAGTCTCCCAGACACTCGCCTCTCTTCTGTTACACATGCCACTTCGTTCCGTTGGCCATGTACACTCTATCCTTCTGCAAATGATAAGACAAGATTTTGTCCTCCCAAAAAAGACCAAAATAGGCGAGAAGGATGATCGAAATCATGTCTGGGAGGTGCGCCATGCCGGTCTCCTGGGGATCAAGTATGAAGTCGCGGTCAGAAGCGATTTGTTTGACGCGCCAACAGACGAAGTCTCAGGTGACGCGGGTAGAGCAATTTTGACGGGGGTCGTGGATGCCGCTGTGTTGGGGTATATCGACTCTGCACGTAAGATGTCGCAGGTTGCTCAATGATCTCCTCAGGCTCAGTGACCGGGACGACGACGTTCGCGCGGTAGCTGCGACTTGCCTGCTACCTGTCGCAAGTCACATAGTCGAGCGGCTACCAGAATCGCTTGACAGGATTTTGGCCGTGCTGTGGACCTGCTTGCGGGATATGAAGGATGACTTGAGTTCTAGCGTTGGTGCCGTCATGGACCTGCTCGGTATGCGCTATTTATGTGCGATTTCCTTGGACCAACCCATTTATTGGCAGGCAAATTGGTCTTGTTCAATAAAGTCATCGACATCCTCGGTGATTCTAACTTATCGTGGGTGGTTGAAGCACTTTCGATACTCCAGCTGACATCTACTAGTCTGCCGCTCACAGACCTTGCACCAACACTATTCCCGTTTTTTCGGCATACAATCCCCAACGTCCGTCTGGCTGTCGTAAAGACTTTATCGTCTTTTATGACAGTGTCATCGCTTCCCCAAGATTGGATAGCAACCCCATTCTTGCGCCTTCTTTTCCAGAATCTTATTGTCGAAGAACGCTCAGACATAAGACTTGTATCACTCTCTGGTTGGCGAACAGCGCTTGAAGTTATTGCCAGTACGCCAGGTTCGATCAAGAAGATACTAAAGCAACAAACTGTCCTTGATTGGTATGCGGTGATAATGACCCCTCTTGGCGTTCCTATCGACATAACAACGTTTCACCATCCAACATTTGCGGAGGATGGTACAGATGCTCCTCCCGAGAGACACAATGTAGATAAGAACATGCTTGTTCAAGACTTGTCCCTCGTCTCTTCGGAACTCATTTTGCAAGCTCGAATTGCTGCTGCAACTGCACTTGCGTACTTGATCGTGTCCTGGCCCTCAAAGGTATGTCGTCTGTGCGCCCGGTGACCAGCACAGAAGCTCAGTTAAATTTACCAGTCTGTTGAAGAACTCTTTCAACCTATTCTTACCCACTACATGGATTCGACGAGCATGCTCCAGAAGTTCTTGGCCGCTGTGGTCGCCGAGGAATGGGCGCGCGCTTACGACACATCGTCACCACCTGGCCCAATTCTTGATAACTTTCCTCTCGCTGGCGAACTCAGCACAAAAGCACTTGCTTTCCTCCAAGGAGCGCCTCCCATTGCATATCATGAAATGGCATTTACTCTTCATCGTATACATGCCGAGTGTTATTCGCTCCTACATTGCTTCTCGAGCGACTGCAAGATTCCCATCTCACTCATCCCTCACCTTGGAAACGAGATCGACATCACCGGTACCAAGTCGGAGTGCTTTACCATCGACACCGCACACGAGGCCGTAGGTGCCATGTACACGAAACTCAAGGAGAGCTTGGGAAGGACGAAAAAACGCGAGTTGGGTGTCATCGCAGAAAAGAGACGTAAAGTTGTGCAGAGTATTGAACACTACGCTGAAGTAAAAGCTCAGCATGATGCACGTGTCTCGGCTGCTTTCGCAGCTGCATTCGTGGCATTTAGAAGTACGCCAGACAAAGTGAGCCCCGTAGTGAAGGGCATCATGAACGGCATCAAGGCGAGTTCAGGATCCCTACCCTTACGTAAATGCTTAACAATGCGTAGAACGAGGAGAACCTGGACCTTCAAAAGCGTTCCGCAGTCGCTGTTGCTAATTTCATTGACTTCTGCGTACAGCACAGTATCAGCCAGCCTCCAGATAAGATTGTGAAAAACCTCTGCACGTTCCTTTGTCAGGACGTAGATCAGACACCAACATTTGCATTCTCACGGACAATCTATAAAGGCATTCTTACATTACAGTCATGGTCGAAAATCCTACCGAATAGAGGAGGGAAAGAGACACAAGGAAAGGAAGAACGTGTAAAATCAGGAGACGAGGCTGCGAAGACGAAACTTTCTAGAAGAGGGGCAGGCCTTGCATTTGAACGGCTTTCAGCGAAGTTCGGACCGCGCCTCCTCGACGCCATCCCAAAAATGTGGCAATCTATGGCAGGTGGTCTGCTGAGTGCGTGCAGTGCAGGTACGGCCAAATGTTTCTTTACGACTGCAGTGTTGTTTATTACTATCCTTGAGCAGGGTCTCCCGAAGAAGCGGACGTTTCCTTGGAAAAGCAATATGGTCAAGATGTGATCGACTCCTTGAGTGTTCTTGAAGCCATTTCGCCTACACTGGACCCTGCATTGTGGCCCAAGCTTGCCGAGCTGTTCCCTGCCATCGCCATTGCCCTTCGGAGCAAGTTTGCGATTATCCGGCAGACGGCTGCACGATGCTTCGCGACCATCTGTGAAGTCATGACTGCAGAAGCTATGTGCTTTGTGATAGAACGGCTTGTTCCATTAATCGGGGATTCAGTCGTGCTTTCGAACAGACAAGGAACTACTGAAGTTGTTTATCGTGCGTTTATTATTATCACCGATGTCGTTTGCGAGAACCTAATTTGATACGACACACTAGATATCGTGCAGAAGCTTGACATCAAAGCACTTCCTTATGTTATATTCCTGATCGTTCCCGTACTTGGAAGGATGAGTGATTCGGACGATGATATCCGATCAGCAGCAACCAATACGTTTGCTTCGCTAGTGAAGATGGTTCCGCTAGAGGTAAGTGTTCTGCTGAAGAAGATCCAGCTTTTAAGCGGCACCCGTAGGCTGGCTTGCCCGACCCACCTAGTTTCCCGGAGGAATTGCTGAAGCGCCGACAAGAGGAGAGACAATTCTTAGCGCAACTCCTTGACGGGAGCAAAGTTGAACTGTACGTGATGCCCGTGAAGATCAACGCCGAACTACGAAAGTACCAGCAAGAGGGTGTCAACTGGTTGGCCTTCCTTGCAAAGTATCAACTGCATGGTGTTCTTTGTGACGGTGAATTATTTCGCTGTTTGTACCAAACCAAGTTTCATGGACCACGATATCTTTAGATATGGGCCTCGGAAAGACGCTTCAGTCAATATGCATACTAGCCAGTAAACATGCCGAACGTGCCAAGAAATACGAAGAGACAAGGTCTCCGGACTCGGTTCACTTACCATCGTTAATCGTCTGCCCGCCGACGCTCACGGGACACTGGTATTATGAGATTTTGAAGTATGCAGAAAACCTTCGACCTATCCTCTACACCGGAAGCTCAAAAGAGCGATCAAAGTTTCTCTCTAAACTAGCCACAATGGATGTTGTGATTACCTCATACGAAGTCGTTCGAAACGATATCGGAAGTCTAGAAGATATCAACTGGCTTTACTGCATTCTTGACGAGGGGCATGTTATCAAGAACGCGAAGACAAAATTGACGAAGGCAGTGAAGGCTATCCAAGCACAGCATCGCTTGATCCTGTCGGGAACGCCGATTCAAAACAATGTACTGGAACTCTGGAGTTTGTTCGATTTCTTGATGCCTGGGTTCCTCGGCACGGAGACTTCGTTCAATGAGCGATTCAGCAAGCCTATTCTTTCTGGCCGAGATGGAAAGGCAAAGACAAGTGAAGCTGGTGTGTTCTTCGCTATCGTACTCTCTCATTAGACTCAAACTGGATTCCCCGTGCAGCCGCTTTGGCGTTGGAAGCGTTGCATAAACAAGTCTTGCCATTCCTGCTCCGTCGTTTGAAAGAAGATGTGTTAAACGACCTACCACCAAAAATTATCCAAGACTACTACTGTGAGCTCTCAGATGTGCAGAAGATTCTTTATGACGACTTCTCGAAATCGGAGGCGAAGACAGAGGTCGAGGGTGTCGTTCAATTGACGGCCTCAGGGCAATCCGCAAAAGATGGCGGTCAACAGCACGTTTTCCAATCATTACAATACCTCCGCAAACTTTGCAATCACCCGTCACTCGTACTGAAGACTAACAATGACGCGGTCGTGGCAGCTCTTGCCAAGGTCGGATGTAACCTTGATAACCTAAGCGACATCCAACACGCACCAAAGCTGCAAGCACTACGGTAGGTCGACTTGATGCCACTTTGAGGTTTGCTCACCAACGTTATCAGCCAACTGTTGAGTGATTGTGGCATAGGTGGTACCTCGCCGGTGACTGCCGATGGGGGCAAAGCTGAGTCAAGTGAAGGGGTTTCGGATACGCCAAGCGGCACGTTCTCTCAACATCGCGCTCTTATCTTCTGTCAGATGAAACAGATGGTGGACATTATTGAAAACGACCTGTTCAAGCAGTACATGCCTTCTGTTACCTATATGCGACTCGATGGTGGGACGGACCCGAATAAACGACACGCGATCGTGCAAACCTTCAATTCGGACCCCAGTATCGACTGTCTTCTATTGACTACACATGTTGGAGGGCTAGGGCTTACCTTGACCGGGGCTGACACCGTTATTTTCGTGGAACACGACTGGAATCCGATGAAGGATCTGCAGGCAATGGATCGGGCTCACCGCATTGGCCAGAAGAAGGTTGTCAATGTGTATCGACTAATTACCAAAGGGACCCTAGAAGAGAAAATCATGGGGTACGTGCAATACGTCTAGATACACTCATTGCTCACTGTCCTCGAAGGTTGCAACGATTCAAGCTCAACATTGCAAACTCGGTCGTCACCCAACAAAATGCTGGTCTCTCTACGATGGACACCGATCTTGTTCTAGACCTTTTTAAACGGACATCACAGGAGGAGGATGCCGTGGCAGCAAAGAAGGCAAGGGAAACGAGAGAAGCAACTGGACCCGTTAGTCAAAAGAATATTCTGCATGGTCTCGAGGAACTGCCAGCAGAAGACGAGTACGAAGGCCTGGATCTGTCGAGTTTCATGGGCTCTTTGGGGATGCAATGAGATTGCCTGTGCACTGCACCAACCTCGATCATTCCACATGGATTTTTTTTTTGGTTGTTTCCAGCTATCTCCAGTACGACAACTACATATGTTGCATCTATAGTGAACTGTAAAGATACATGCCAGTAGTAATGTGTAACGTAGACCTCCCATCTCCATAAAGTTTTCTTGTACCGTCATGTCGAGTAGATCTTGTCATTGGCTTTGACACGCTTGGAGTCGCTCTGCCATCGCACCATGGCGGCGACCTCTGGCATCGGACCATCTGAACAACTCAAGCAGGCATTTTCCGCTGCCGTCGAGACCAAGAACGTCCGGTTCATCAAAGTCGACATTCAGAACGGTGCGAGGTCGTCCCATCCATCCTGAGCCAGATGCGAACCTGACCTGATCACACTTGCTAGAGTCCCTCGTCCCAGTCGCCTCGATCGATGTGTCTGGCTCTTTCAGTGATGATCTCAGCCTTCTTCAAGACCATTTGGACGAAGACGTTCCATGCTACATACTCGCGCGGCTGGAAGATCCACCAACAGACTGGCTGGTAATCAGCTACGTGCCCGATACTGCCAAGGTCAGACAAAAGGTGATTGTCTGTCTTTGTCAACTGGGCGCCCTCATCTCCTCGCCCGATGACTTGGTGATGCAACTTTGGTTAGATGTTATACGCCTCGACTCGCAACACGCTGTTAAAATCTCTTGGATCGACCGTGTTCACGGACAGTCTGTTCGCTACATCTAAATCAGATGTCACACCAGATGCTTACGCCGCTCACAAACGGCACCAAGGTGCACCCAAACCCTTGAGTGCAAGAGAGCAGGAGATAGCGGACATCAAAGCAGCCGAAAGGGAAGCAGGTGCTAGCTACGAAGGCAGCAGGGCGAGACAGAATCATCTCGGAAACCAAGAGGTCGGATACACTTGGGTGGAGGAAGCCAGAGAGGCTATCAGGGAGCTACCCGCCGTGGAGAGCAGTCGTCTCGTGATCCTGGTCAGTTTCGTTCGGCAACGTCGTGGCTCGTTTGCACTGATCCGTCTCTCCTGATTGTTTTAGCAAATCGACGGGTCAGAACAGCTCGTGTTGAGCGACAGTGTGCCGATCGGTAATGTTGGTGAGCTCTCGACGAACATCCCTGTCTCAGACCCTTGTATGTGTTAATAACTGTTCTTCGTGCGCGGTGGGGACTAACGGTTTCACAGCCTACTGTGTATTCGCTTGGCAGGACGGCTCGTTGCACGGACTCGACATTGGTGGGAGAGTTCTATTAACATCGCGTGATCGATGCTGACCTCAATTCGGGCTAGTGTTCATCTATTCCTGCCCGAGCTCGTCACCAATCAAGTCCCGCATGGTCTACTCGACCGGTGCCGCGGCGATCCTCAGACAGGTGAAAGAGATTTTGGGCGAGGAACGTGGTTTCGCCCTTGCGACCCGAAAGATAGAAACCTCTGATCCTGGAGAGCTGACGGAGGCCTTCCTCAGAGAGGAACTCAAGACGGATGCACCTGCCAGTGGGACCAGCGGCGGGAGCGGCGCTACTTTTGCACGGCCGGCGACGTCGGATACCCCGTTTGCCAGGCCGAAAGGGCCAGGAAGGAGACGCTAACGCCTCTTGGGGAGTGTAATCGAGTCTGTACTAAGCTAGCACGTGTAAGCTCGGCAGGACGATGCAAGCTCTGTCAAGGCCGAAATAAGATCGTTGCTAACTTACTGATGCACGACGGCGGCCTAACGGACACACCATGGAAAGGGAACAACGGCAGCCACGACGGAGGCCTATCGGACACAAACTATACGATCATGAACAGACAATCCATCAAGGGACGTTCCCCAGCTGGCAAGTGGATACTGTACACCGTGACTCATAGTCACACCACTCACACGTCGAAACCTGTGCTTGTTACGGCGCTAACACCGATCCTTTCGGGACCAGATTTTGACCGCTGTTAGCGCTATAATCAAGTGTAAGATGAGTGCTAATCATCACGATCATCATCGATACACTAGCCTTAAAGTGGTTGTATTTCTTGCACAACACACAGTACAAATCGGCACGTTTTTCACTTATTTTTCACAGCGAATACCTCCCTTCAACGACAGGGACTGTCACAATTTTCCCTTATAATGATGGCATTTCGCGATGAATTTTGCTGTTTTTGCACTTCTAATATATGTATGACTTTACTTCCCGCAGTGTAGCGAGGGTTACTAGCCGATACTCCGAGTCGGACGGCTCAACGGATGAGCTCCGGTGTTTACCAGCTACAGTCTGGTGTTAGTGCGACTTGCCAGCGCTCGCACTCGTTGATTCTGGTCTTTCGCCCGCTGCTTTGTGACGCCAGTGTTTCGCCATGTTGGGTATTCGAGTCCAGAAAGCGGCGTTCACGCCCGTCGTCCTCAGGGCACGCCTTGCACTGAGTCTGAGAAGCTACAGCACGCCCGTGCGGACTCGATCGAAAGTATGGGCATCCGCCGACGAGGCAGTCAAGAGCGTTAGGTCGGGCGACGTGTTGCTTTGTGGAGGTGAGCTCCAACTCTGGTGACTCTGGGCCTAGCCATTGACTCCAGTGTCGACAGGGTTCGGGCTTGCCGGCGTCCCAGGTGCGGTCCCAGTGATGGTGGCGGTCGTACCAAGTATCCATTAGTCTCCAGATACCCTACTCGCGGCATTGGCAAAGCGAAGGGATGTCGCTAACCTCACTGCTGTATCCAACAATGCGGGAGCAGGCGACAATGGTCTTGGTGCGTGCGATGTTTCCTGGCTACACACAAACCAGTCGGACTCAGCTGACTACAGGAAAGTTATTCAACACCAAGCAAGTAGACAAGATTATTGCATCATACCCAGGAGGGTTCGTTCATCTCCTCTTCCGACCTCTGCATTTCAAACAGTGTTTGTCTTACAGGAACAAGGCCTTTGAAGCGTCGTATCTCAGCGGCCAAGTCTCGTTGGAGCTCTGCCCACAAGGCAGTCTCGTAGAACGTATACGTGCTCATGCGGCCGGTATACCCGCGTTCTTCAGTCCTACTGGCGCTTCCACTGCGGTTGAGGAGGGCGCGATACCCGTGAGGTACAATGAGGGTGGCTTCGCCAAGGGCGTCAAAATACCGGGTGTAAAGAAAGAGACACGTGAATTTAATGGTCGCAAGTATGTCATGGAGACCGCCATCCCTGGTGACGTCGCGTTCATCAGAGCTTGGAAAGTCGACGAGGTTGGGAACTGTGTTTTCCGGTAAGCAGAGTAGATTCGGCCACCCCACTGACGATGCCTCAACATGCTCGCCCTAGCTTTGCTCAAAACAACTTCAACACTGTCATGGCAAAAAACGCTAAATTGACCATTGTCGAGGCGAGTTGGCGATATGTTTTTATTTGTCATTGCTATTGACCTGTACCTAGGCTGATGAAATAGTCCCCGTCGGTTCCCTGGACGTTAGCACGATCCACATTCCTGGTATCTACGTGGACCGTGTGGTTCCTGCGGTCGAACCCAAGCGTATTGAATTTGTGACACTGGCCCCGAGCGAATCGACGGGGGAAGGCGAACCGCTGAGCGCCGAGAAAGCTTCTGCATTGGCCCAAAGACACAAGATCGCCAAACGCGCTGCGAAGGAGATCCAGGATGGGTTCTACGTGAATCTCGGCATCGGCATGCCAACACTTGTGCCCGAACACTTGCCGGAAGGCGTTCACGTTTGGTTGCAAAGTGAGAATGGCGTCCTTGGAATGGGACCCTACCCTACCAAGGAACAGGTCGACCCGTGAGCGTGATTTTGTTGATCGCCCGCTCGTCTCTCACTCACTGACCACGTGTGCAGGGATCTTATCAACGCTGGAAAAGAAACCATCACGCTTGTACCCGGTGCTTCGGTCTTCGGTGCGTGTTCTAATAACGTCCCATTCCTGACTAAAGCCTTGGGTAGATTCCTCTGAGTCCTTCGCAATGATTCGCGGCGGGCACATCAATGTTGCGATCTTGGGTGTGAGTTTGTCCGACCTTGTTCTCGTTCATCCTCGCTCTTACGTCCGTTCGCCTTGGCAGGCCATGCAAGTCTCTCAGGCTGGCGACATCGCCAATTTCATGATTCCAGGCAAGCTGGTTAAAGGTACGTATCCGAATCGAGCCTAAAATGCCCCGCTCAGCGCACACATGACTTATCGTCCCTGTACAGGCATCGGTGGAGCCATGGATCTCGTATCAAACCCCGACAAGACCAGGGTGATCGCAATGATGGAACACTGTGCGAAAGACGGCAGCCCCAAGATTCTCAAGCAATGTACGCTCCCTCTTACTGGAGCACGGACGGTGAGCCAGATAGTCACCGAACTCGCTGTCTTCAATGTGGACCGGAAGAACGGCGTGCTCGAACTGGTAGAATTACAGGAAGGAGCTACCTTGGAAGAAGTCAGGGCAAAGACTGGTTGTGACTTCAAGGATTCGCGAGGGTCTCGGTAAACTATAATTTCCTGGTTCTCTCTCTTTGTGTGCATAAGGCTGCCGGGGATCATTGTAATAATACATCATCTTCACTGTCGTCACATGGCAACTTTGGGTGGCATATTGGCCTGGAAAACGACTATGACAGCATTGCAGTTGAACAATTTAGAAATCGTCGCGTGGGTCTCCTTCGCCATAATTAGGCCCGCACTCATGATGTGCACGAGTAACCTGTGTGTTCTGGCGTCCGGGGAGGGGAGTTCATTTCATACTGAGAAATGGGTGGCGCACGCAAACCACGAATCAACTCGCTGTGATGGTTTTATCTTCACCAGGTCAGGAGGGTCCTTCCTATGGATCATAACCCAAGGGTCTTGGACATTCGGAGTCGCACGTATGGCGAAAAGTCCTCCAACGAACCTGCTTTCTGATCAGTACCATCTCAAGCGGATCCGAGGGCCCAGTGGCACGTGTTCTTGGTATAACGTCCTGGGCACCAGGACTTACGGTGTCGGGGGTGGCGGACTCGATTAGTGAAGTAATGATGAGCGGCAAGACTGACGATGTCTTCTGGAGCGTCTCTAGTTAGCTGACACCTGCTTGCCCCGTCCAGGCATCATCTACGATTTGGTCTTGTACGACACCCTGGACATGCAAAGCAGCCGGACTAGGGCCCGAGCAGTGCGTGGGAACATTGACCTTGCTGCCCCCCCCCGCCCCCCCCCCCCCCCCCCCCCCCCCCCCCCACCACCGCCACACCCGGGCGG
>JBBPTT010000292.1:0-31636 GCA_038094175.1 Boletellus aff. lepidospora
CCCCTCCCCGGTGCCCCCCGTAGGCGTATAAAGCCCCCCCCGCGCTCGCCCACGCCCACCCCGTCCTCGTCCCTTTCCCCCCCATGCAGACGCCCCCCTCCGCCACGACCGCCCAGGTCCACTTCTCCAGCGACGTCCGCAACATGGACAGCTGGGCCCGCCGCACGGGCATCCCCCTCACCACCGCAGAGGCCCTCGGCACCACCTATGCCCGCGCCCACAAGTGGCTGCTCTCCCTCAAGTCCCAGCTCGTGCAGCAGCACGGCTGGCAGGAGTCCCTCCCCCCTGACCCCCGCATGCTCTTCTCCATCGAGGCCCCCTCCCCGTGGCGCTCCCCGGGCGGCCTCCCCCTCAGCCCAAAACTGAAGCTCCAGCTCCCCATGCATGCCTCCTCGTTCTTCTCCCCCGAGCGACGCGTCCAGTGGCAGATGGTCTTCCACAGCGACGTGTTCGCAACCCAGCGGCTCATCGTCCAGCCCGTCAGCGATATCCTGAACCTCATCCAGTGTCTCCTCACCGGCCTCGTCACCCTCGTCTACGAGGAGCAGCTCCCACAGGGCGTGTACACCACCACCCGTGGCCTCCCCTCCGTGCAATGGATCAACGCCAACCAGGCCGCCCTCCTCGAGGTCTTTGGCCGCTCCCACTTTAAGCAGCTCTGGAAGGCCTCCAGCGACCGCTCGACCTCGTTCAAGGTCGACTTTGAGCCCCGTCGACGCTGAGTCGCCCTGCTTGCTGCTCCTCGCCCTCAGGGGCACACGTCCCTGCCCCCTCCGTCGCGCTCGGCCGGACTGTGCGCGCGCGCTGCATGTCGCTTTGCGCCGCGTCCGTGATCCGCCGCCTTCTTTCTAGCCCAGTTTGAGCATTGCCTTTTATTACGCATCCTCGCATAATTTTTGAAACCCAAGCGTAGATCGTCGCTCATTGTCGCCATGACGCTAATCCGCTTTATCCCGTATTGGCACAGTTTAATGTCTCTAGCATAACGCCTAGTTGCCTAGACCTCTGTGACGCCAGCCCGCCCTCGACCCTGCTGCGAGCACCGTAAGCGAGCGTGCGTGTCGTCCTCGTCGATCGGTCCAGCGTGTGCCCTGCGACCTCGACGGTGCCCGGGCGTCTCTCGACACGCGTCCGGGCATGCGTGATGTGCGAGGCCAGCGCGTTCCCACAGCGCCTCCGTCCGTCCCCGATGTCGATGAGCAACCAGCCCGTCGTCCCGTGCCAGAGCACACACTGTCCGCTCGGGAACCCGCCCTCCCGTCTCGAGTGCCCCGCGTGCAGCAAGTGCGTCCCCGCCCTGCCCCGTCCCCGCCCCCGTCGCTCACCCTCCCCGTCCAGACTGGGCATCCGCGGCTCCTTCTTCTGCGGCCAGGAGTGCTTCAAGGCAAACTGTGAGCACACGACCCCCCGCTCTGCGCGCTCTCTCCGCTCACCCGCCCGCCGGCAGGGGTACACGTCCTTTCCGTTCGGTGCCTCACTTCCTCACCCCGTCTGCCAGAAAACACACAAAGCCGTCCACGATCTCGCGCGCGCGCCTGCCCCAGGCAAGCTCTTTTCCCGCCGTCGGCCAGTCAGTCTGCTGAGCCCCCCCAGACGGCACGTACAACCCGTACCCCAATCACGCCTACTCCGGCTCCCTGCGACCCGTCTATCCACTCTCTCCCAAGCGTCAGGTCCCCGATCACATACCGCGACCAGACTACGCTCAGCGCGACGACGGTCAGCCCCTGCCGATGACAGATCTGCCTTTGCCCACAAACACGTCTTCCTCTAGGTGTTCCCATCTCCGAAATACGCACCCTGGGACATCCTCCCCGCGTCCTCAACCAGGATGAAATCGAGAAAATGCGAACCGTGTGCCGTGTAAGTGTGCCATCTCCTCCCTCCCTCCCTGCCCCACGTCTTTAAATCCCGCATCTGTCTTGTTCTCCTCTCCAGCTGGGACGGCAAGTGCTCGACCTTGCTGCGTCCCACGTGCGTCCGGGAATCACCACGGACGAAATCGACGCCATAGTCCATCAAGCCATCATTGATCGGAACGCATACCCATCTCCCCTGGGCTACCGCAAGTTTCCAAAATCCGTCTGCACGTACGCAATCCCTCCGTCTCCCGCAGGAACCGTCCCAAAACCAGTTCAGATCCGTCAACGAGGCCATCTGCCACGGCATCCCTGACCAGCGCAAATTGAGGGATGGGGACATCATCAACCTTGGTTGTTCTGCCCGCCTTGCACCGTTGTTGGCTCACTCATCCGTCTCGCAGACATCTCGCTTTATTATCAGGGTAATTCTCGTCAGGGGCCCTCCATTTGATAGCGTCTGATCATCGTCCTCTAGGCTTCCACAGCGACCTCAATGCGACATACCCCGTCGGAACCATCGACCAAGATTCGGCAAAGCTGATTAAAACGACCCGCGAGTGCCTGGACGCGGCGATCAGAGTGTGCAAGCCAGGCGCACTCTTTCGTGACATCGGAAAGGCCATGTCAGTTTCTACCCACGTCATCCAACTGCCGCTGACTTGGGGCTAGCGAGCCGATCGCGAGGGCCAACAATTGCGCAGTGGTCCGTACGTATACCGGACACGGCGTCAACGACCTGTTTCACACCGCGCCCAACATTCCTCACTATGCCAAAAATAAGGCAGTCGGGTCCATGAAACCCGGCATGGTGAGCAGGCCTTTCATCTTCTCGGCATCGCTTCTTGGCTGACCATGGGGGTCCATCAGTGTTTCACCATCGAACCGGTGAGAGCATCGTCGTACCTGTGGGTTGCGACTCGCTCACCTGCACGCAGATGATCAACTTGGGCACCCATTGGGACACGCAACACTGGGACGACTCCTGGACTGCGACGACGATCGACGGAAAAAGGAGCGCACAGTTCGAGGAGACCCTGCTGTACGTGGCCGTTTCCTTTAACCCAAGACCTGGCACTCATCCACCGCACGATAACAGTGTGACCGAAACCGGCGTGGAGGTGCTCACGGCAGGGAACGACCTTGTTCTTTAAGTCCAGTCGCGTACAGCGTACCCTAGATGCGAATTCAGAATGCTTCCGCCTCGACTTCGAAATTCTGTCCGAGGCACACCAGACGTGTTGTTCACGCCCCTGTGCTTTTTCTCGCCAACCCCCCCCCCCCCATTTTTTTTGCCCTGGAAAAGGATCGTCCTTGGGTAAATATGTAGAACTTGTAGACACGTTGTGCAAACCGCACGTCTCTTTTTTTTCTCTTCCTGCTTTCGCACCTTTTTGTTGTCCCCCTTTCCGACACGACGACCACCCCCTCACGGCCTCTCCACGATGTCCGACGCTGAGCCTTACTTGCTCGTTGAAAAGTGCGGCGCTTCACGGGGGAAGCCCATTTATGTGATCACGAAGCACATCCCGTCAGTGGGCACGTCTCGCTCGCACCCATGGAGTTTCACGAATCGTCTTCCGTTCATCAGCGCGACGGACACGTACCCCGACCGGACGGTACGTGGTTGACCCCGGAACTGGCAGGCAGGCACCTAGGTTGAGCTGCACAGAGAGAGATCCGATGTATGGACCTGGGCGCCGAGGCTCTGGGCTCGTTCAAAGCAAAGCAGGGTGGATGCACACAAATACAGGTGAGTCGGCCGGTGCCTTCCAAGCCCAGTGGGCGCGTCCGCTCACGCACGCCCGCCGTCGCCCGGGCGCAGTTCTTCAACGAGACGTCCGGAAATCTCAAGTGAGTACCTTCATCTTGTGCGTGGGTGCTTTGAATGGAATCCCCAAGATGCACCAACACCGACTGCGGCATGGAGTTCTCCAAGGCAATACTCCGGGATAACGCTTACATCCAGATCAAAGGTCTGCCGGCCTGATCACACACCCATGGCGACACCTCTCGACCCTCCGGAAACAAGACCTCGCCTCTGTCGCTCCTCGTCTCGTCAATGGATCTCACAATGTGTATATACCGACACAATCGTGCGATTGTGATAACAAAGCCATGACAAAGTGTTCACGCGCGGTCGTACCTACTGATCTCCTCGTTCAGCCCCGCCGTCGCGTTCGAAAACGTAGCCTGCCTGTCCACGGTCGCGATGCGTTCCACAGGTACTAAATCAGAGAGGCTCTCTTTGCGCTGCCGAGGACGTGTGTGCAGTGTCTGGCTGTCCGACACCTGGACACCCGACGACGTGGCCTGCTTGGCAGTCGTCATCCGAAGCCGCAAAAGGTCAGCATAAGAACCTTGTCGGCTACGCGGCTTGTTTCGGGAAGCATCTTCGTACGCGGGAAGATATCCGATGACATGGTCGTAATCCCCGTGATCTTCCTCATCCGAGTCTTCCAGCGTCGGCGTTTCCGGCCGACTGAAGTCGTGGCTGGGGGTGTTCCCTCCCCATGCGCTGGTTCCATGTTTGGCGGTGCGGCTCCAACCAAAGAGGCGCTCGTCAATCCACGTCTGGCAGACATTTTTCTGTGTTGAATCACCACGGCACAGCGACGGTGCGTACTTACCATGGGGTGGATAAGCAAATTTCCTTGCGCATCCACCTGTCCCACGCTGCTCTTTCGTCGCCCAAACCCCGGGTCAGTCGACGGGGGAGCGCTCGCCGGAACCAAAATGCGAAACTGTCAAGGATGAGAAAAACCGGAACGGATCTACCTCAATACAATGCGGGCGTACCTGATCAAAATCATCAAACACTTTCGGCCCAAATTCGTTGATCACGTCAACCACTTCGTTCGAAAGGCGTAACCGCATGGCCTTCAACCTATCGAGGTCTCGTTGTTGTCCAGGAATGAGGGCGACAATAAGAGGCCGAAGAGATCTAGAGAACGCTTCAGTAAATTCCACAGTCGCTCAGAATTCATTCACTTGAAGACATCCACCCCTGCCTCGCCGAACTTGAGGGCAGCATAGTTCATGAAAGGAACGGCGCAGATAACGAGGAACGGCGTCCACAGCTTCAATGACAAAGGAGCATTCGCTTTCACTGCGACCATAGTTGCTAGAATCGCATAGAATGTGTAAAGCACAGGAGCAATGCCCAAGGAGATCAAGATCTTCCAAGTTGCAAGGACGTCTCGACCGGCAACCTTGACGACGGAGGCGGCGAGGGCCTCTGAAACAATCGTGGATGAGCCGCGACGCCACCGGCCGAATTCTGTTCTCACCTTGAGCTTTCCTTTTCGATATGACAGAAGCAATAATAAAGATTGGGCCGTTCAAAATCACACCGGGTAACGCCAGCGTGGTCCAAACCATCAACAAACCAAGGCGATAAAGGAGAAGACCAAAAATTTTCCAGCTCGCCTTTTTAGCGCGAGGCACCTGAGGTTGTTGTGCCATGTGACGGGCCATTCGACAACGAGCGCAAAACAGAGCATACCTGGTGGTCACGGAGACCCAGGTCTCGTAACAAACGATTGTACTTCAGTACGTCGTTCCTCAGCTTCTGAACACGAGGTTCATCCTTGAAATGTGTATAACCTTCAAGAAAACGTCGATTTAGTTCAACTACTTGACCCAACGTGAGGTGTTGTCCAGGAGTCTTGTAAAGTCGCCGAACAGCCTGTATAAGCTACAAGACATGTCAAGAGGAGACGAAACACAAGAGTTGACCGTCATACCATGAGTGTGTCGTAGTCGGGAGCTCTGATTGTCACGGTCTTGAGACCATCGTAGATCAGGTCGAGGAATTTGGCAACGGCCTCGCGTTTGCGATTACCACCCTCTTTGAACATCTCAACCAACTCAGCCGGGACGTCCAGCGCGGTTCCAAACTCAACGACAGCACGAGAACGGAAGAGATGTGCATGGAAGTAAGAAAGACCGACCGGAACAATTTTCACCTTGACACTCGAATCGCTGGCCATCGCACCCAATGCCATGATGGACACACCAGCCTTGAGAGGAAGTAAAGTACTGCGATCATGGCTCCCACCTAGAGTCGCGTTAGTCGAGTTTGACGATGAGATGAATCACTATGATGGACCTTCGGGGAAGATCCCGATACAGCCTCCTTCCTTCAGCCTTTGGTAGACTCCACGGTACATCTCCTGTTGGTCGATGAAGGGAAGTGCTTTGAAAGGCAATCCATTCCGACCCTCTGCCTTGGCATCCGCCAGTTTCTCTCTGATGCGCGTAGTTCCTTTTCCTGTCTCACCGCCAAACTCCCTCTTGATTCGGAGCTCTGTATCCGAGATGACTTCCACTACCTCAGCCGTTACGGAGTTGACGGATTTCGGAAGCATGATTTGCATTTTTGGAGTAAATTCAGACTTGAAACGTGTTCCTTGACCGATCACGAGACATGGATCTTCTGCAGACAAGGAAACGAGGCCTGTTCCCGCTTTCGCCTCATCGGCCGCCCGGGCAACGGGTACTTTGCAGAGGGTGAGCACACAAACAGCCCCGAGGGGTACGAAATGCTTACTGCTATCCATTTGACTGGCGAAGAAGCCAACGGCCTTCCGTTTCATGCTCTTGGCAGCTATCAGGAATGCAACTCGACGCCGAGTTTCCCTGAACACCTCGAGAGTCAAGAGCAAGGGATCGAGGAACTGTAATGATGGTTTGTACGTGCAACCACAGAGGATACCCAGAGACATGCCTGGTTATGATGGGGGGCACCGACGAAGATCACTGGACCATCACGTGGGACGTTGAAGGCACCGCGGGGGCGTATTTCTCTGAAGAATATTTGGGTGATTGCCCGCCAGAACACCAGGGCAGCCTCGTATGTAGCTGAGGGCATGTTGGAGATGGTGCAGAGACGTCGTATACAAAGTGTTATGTGTGGGAGGTCATGAAGGAGGGTTCGGCCGGAGTGTGGCGTGTGGGACGAGTCTTGTTGGCGTCCAATGTCAACACGACCAAACTCGGTGCACTACTACTATGAGTACTTCCGCCAGGCCGACCGAAGGGGGCCGCAACGCCACGCACTAGACGAGGAGGAAAGCAGAGGCAGCGCAATGGTGCGCTCCCCACCAACCAGGACGACGCGCGGGGAGTGCTACGGCGCATGGCACTACCATCGCTGCCACCACGACGGTGGGGAGGGGCGCAACCATGCACGGCACACCCACCACCACAACTTGCGCCAGCGACCGAAGGCGAGGGAATCAGTGGTGGCAGGTGAGGTGGCGAGTACATAGAACGTACAGTAGATAGTTATTTAACTATCTAAAATCTGAGGGGGGGAGAAAGGGAGGGTGCGCGTCGTGTGATGTGACCCGACACGCTGGAACGACGTGATCACAGCGATTGGCATGACCAGTGAGCAACCCGACGCAACGTTTCTGTCGACAATGGCTAGCATTGCTACTTGATCACGCTCATTATCGTACCCACCCCGTGTCCACAGGGATTCAAGTCTAATCATCGATGGTAGTACATCACACTAGTAAGTAGCTTGTAGTGACGTTGATTGACGCACGGGAGTCGACGTCGCTCAACACGGCAACCGTACAATACAGCACGAAACACGAAAATGGCGCAGAAGCTAGTTTGAAACTTCGCAGTCCTGCAACGGCAGCCACAACGAAGGCCAATCCAAGAGCATTGGCACACGGCCGTGAATAAGGCCTGCTCCTCGACGGTCTCAGCAGGCCCATTAACAATAAGTTCCATCCTTGCACGCAAGGTATCTTTTCCTGCTTGGTCGAGCTTCGGCCATGGCGTGTTGGCCGGGCGCACCTTCCCTTCAGCTACCATGCGTTCAGATGTTCCGCGGTGACCTCGAACATGGACCACATGTTGCTGGTAGACTTCCATGTAACGCACGGTCTGCGTTGCTATCGAGTCGGCGTCAACAGGAGGGGACATCTTGGCCGAGGAGACGTTGAGGGGGTTCGAGCAAGATCGCTACGGAAAGGGGCAGATCGTGGCATAATATTATGAGCAACTGTAGGCGGCAGTGACAAACAGACACTGTCACAACCACGCACAACGTGCAGTGGGGACTTTCGAGCGGAGTCTGGGGACGACGGCCCTGTTCCGACGTAGTACGAGACTGGAGTCCCCACCAGCACTACGGACGGGAACAAGACCACTTCTCAAGCGGGTCTGGAAATCGCCCACTTGAAGTGGCCAGGAGCAGCGGATTTATGACGAGTCTCACTGTTCCGACGCACGAATCTTTGCGCGCGAAGAGCTGCGGAAGCAGTGTCGTAGGGATGGTTGTGATCTGCCAGAGTGTATCATCGCAGGATGTTCTAGTCACGCAGCGGAAAGCTTGCCACCAGCGTGGGACGAGTCTCGCTAGCGTCCGATGTCAACACGGCCAAACTCGGTGCATTACCACTACTAATACTACTACCCATCCTTGCATACTGTACAATATGTCAGGCGACCGAGGTGAGTGCGAGATCGAAACTCTAAGATATGACGAAGGAAAACGATCATTCAACAGATGCCCGCGGTTTCGTTGCGCCAGCAGATGAACCATTGCTCGTCACGCTTGCCCGCTTGTACTGGAAAATGTCGTGCAATTTGTGTAGTCTGTCCTCTCCCGGAGGTTCCAATGCCTGCAGGGGCGATCGTGGAACACCGTTTCCGGATTCCCGGGCCACAGGTGAGGTTGGGTTCGGCTCATTCCCGTTAGCTTCAAGTTCTGCTACCAACCCTAAGCACATTGATGCGTAGACCACGGAATGTAACGTACTGGAGAGGGTGCTTGCAACGGCCACTGTCCTTTCTAGATCCTCCGCAGCCCGGCTAGCGAGTGCACGGTTGATGTATTTCCGAAATGCGGGTCCTGTCGTTTCGAGAAGCTTCTCCACCTTCGGTCGTTTGTGAGGATAGTTCTTGAGGAAATGGTGCAGTTCTGTGATGCCTTCCTTGTGCATCGCACCGGTTGTCTCACTGGAGATGTGGTTGATGATGGTGATAAGCTGCGCCTCCGGATCCGGTTCTTCCACAGGAGGTGAAAACCCATTATGTGAAGATACGCTTGGACTGGTCCGGTGACTGGGTGATGAGCGACGGTTATTGGCGGAGGTTGACCCAGTCGGAGAGATGGGGCGACTGGAAGCGGCAGAATATGGGCGACTAACAGGATCTTGTGGGCTCCCACTTGTCCTCGGGGGGTCTGCCGGTTTCGAAGCCGTGTTGAGTATGCGATACACGTAGGGATACACGATGGTAGCGGACGGATCATCGAACGAAGCTGAAAGGATGTCGTAGGCTTCATCTCCGTAGTGAGCTGTATACAAAATTAGAAAACCGCAATAATGCTTGCATCGCATGTCACACATACCGACCACATGCTGAATGATGACTTTGATGGTCCGCAAGGGCATATCTCCACAAGGGATCTTGTTAGTCGCTCTGGCTCGCCATTCGTTGGGAGGAACAGATTGCAGAAAGTGTTCTATGGCAGGAAGGAGTTCGACTGGATCTAACTTGTGCTCCTTGAGGTCTTGAGGGATATTCCGTGCGAGCTTCCACACACATTTGAGAACGAGTTCAGCGACCCGTGATTCTTTCGACTCGAGCGGCGTGCTGGCGCTAGGGAACGGCTTGACAATTTGCAGGAGGAGAGCAAACAGGGAACTTTAAATATTTTCAGCACAGACTGGTCCATTTAATGCCGGGGTAGACTAACCGGAAGATTGTCATCCTTCGGCCGGTCGCAAACAGACGCAGAATAATCATGTTTATGAACCGTGATAGATCCTTGACCTTGGTAACATTACTTTCGTCGGTCTCTAGGAGGCGTAGCGTGAGTTCTTCGAGTAGAGGGGTAAGAATTTCGACAGTCAACGACTCTGCCAGGAAGATATGGTCGCAAAACGTGTTAAGAGTTTGTATAAGATGTTTGGCAAGTCGAAAATTCTCGTCAAGCAACAATTCTTCTGGTCTCTCAAACACATGCGCCATTTGCAGTGTGATTGTCTCAATCAAGCCTTCGGTGTGCTCTGCAAGGTCCCTGTATTCCGGCGAAGCATGTCCGTCCTCAGGTTTCGTCATGAGTATTTTCTGTATTTTCTTGAGGGCGTCAACACTGCGAGATGGATCACTGCTAAGGATACTTGAGATCGTGATCGTAATGTCGTTGGTGATATTAGAAGGGGCGTCGTCATAAGGAGCGGAGTCCACCAAAGTGTCGATGGTGTCGCTGGACGGAAGGGGCGGAGTTTCTACCGTCCGTGGTCCGTTCGTTCGGGCTACATACGGCAGTTCGGATGGTTCTTCAGCTGGCCGAATTGCAGCATTCGTAGATAGTGGAGGAGCTGGAGGTCGGGTTGTAGACCGCGGCTGCGCTAGGCGAGAGGGAAGCATGCTTTTGGGGCGCAAGCCAGATGCAGATGGAATTCCAGAAGTACTTGTTGCAGACGGCGCGGGCACCCCAGAGGGTCCGGGTAGCTTAGAAGTTCCACGAGACGGAGAGGCCAACCGGCCGGCGGTCTGCGAAGGTGCGGGGGAAACAGATCGCAATGATCGACCAGGAGAACCAGGTCGTACAATGCGAGATGTCGTGGAGGCAGTGGGACTCGCAGGGCGTGGTGCTCCACCTGCCTTCCCAACAGACGGAGATTCTGGTCGCGAAGCGATATTTGCTAGTCGAGCCACCTGAGAAGGTGGTGCAGGGGTTTGGTTGACAAGACTACTTGGCCCTGCAACACGCCGAAGGCGCTCTTCGAGCTGTGTTTTGTCCTTCGGGGCAAGGACACCGACTAAGGTCCATACCTTCTCTCCAACAAGCACGTATACCTCGCTGTGGATGACACGTCGGTTGGCATTCTGCCTGTCAAATAACTGACATACCTAAGGACGGACAACGCAGACTTGCGGACAGCAGAGTCTTTGTCAGCAATCATCGACCCGATGATGGGGAACGCTTTGTTGGGCTGGTTGCATGCGCCCATTCCGTTACGTTTTAGTAAATTTGCCAACTCGTCCAGTGCACCCTGCCTAGTTTTCGCCACCTTGGCTCTCAAACCGTGCTCCAACAACAGGTCAAAAAGCCGACTGTAGGAATAGACTTTTGGTAAAGATTGCATGATGTTCTGGACGCGCACACGCATGGGCTCGCGTGCGTCGCCAAGCTAGATAGGGGGGGGGGGGGTTCGATAACGTTCATGCTATCGGGTGCCTTGGGGATCACATACCTTGTAGACAAATGTTGGGACGAAACAAAGCGCTTCTGGGTCCTCGAATTGGGCATCGATGCTGCGTAAGAAGGATATGACCGCTTCTATAATATCCAAACACTTCGAGGTTAGATTCGATTGCGGTTCGTGAGCCTTTATAGAGACATATTTCAATGCAAGGTCAGAGCACGCCAGGCCAACTGCACGAATATCGTCGATAGGAACGCCGTGGTTTTCTTCTCCCGACGAGGCAGCCAGGTAAAGTTCTTGTATAGAGGAAAGCCCGGAAACGTGATCATTGACCGCATTGTGATCATGACTAAAGAGCTGGCCAACTAATTCCCTAGAAGCGTGAGGTTCCATTTGAAGTTGCAACAGGTCTGCAAGATCCTTGCGTGTTGGGCCAGCCTCATTGATCCATTTTTGAGGATCCTTCGTCAATCTCGAGCGTTTCGCTTCCATGTTCATGGAAGAGAAAGGAAGAGAGGCTAATGTGGTTGGCGTAACAGACTTTGCGGCCGAAGCAGCAGCACCTGGTCGTTTCAAGCCAACCTTCGCTGGCATTTTGGCCACGTTTAATGGTTCTTCTGCGGCTTCTTCCCTTGATTCGGGCCTCGCCGTGCCCTGTGGCAGCTTCCTTCTAACGCCGCTAGGTTTGGTTGGTACTGCAGATGATGCAGGAACCGCAGGGGGGGAAGGTGGAGGAGTTGGTGAGGGTGCAGGTGCAGCAGTAGTGACCGAAACCTTTGCAACTAGTTTGGCTGGCGACACAGAGGTTTGGGGCAGCGTAGCCAACTCCTTGGCAGCTTGGATAATCGGGACAGCACTTTTACGAGACGCTGGCTTGAGGGCATTCGTATGTGCCATGACCTTGTCCAGACCAACATACGTGATCAAGGATGGTAGAAGTGCTTGAGCGCCTTTTCTCACATCTGAGTTGCGATCATCCAAGCAAGAAACTACAGTACCAGCCCAATTACTCAGGTCGAGCGAAGATGAAGGCGGATTTTCCTTTAGATAATCAGAGATCCATCCTAAAAGGGATGCCCGCTGTGTGGGGTTTGTTGCTTCCAGCGCGGTACCCAGAAAGTGGACCATAGAATCTACGCCCTCACAGGCGTTTGCCATCGCTGTCAAGGTTTGGATGGCAGCTACTCTGATGGGTGCTTTTTGATCAGAGAGCACGGTCGCTACTGGCACGACGAATAATTTCGTATACTTGTCGAAAGGTTTCCCCATGCCAGTTGCAATGCGTGCGACAATATCGAGAGCAAGGGTTTGGACTGCCTTGTTGGTGTCGGCGACTCGGGCCTTCAAAACCTGGGCAATTTCGCCCATTGTGGGCTTTAGTCGCTTATTAGCACCTTGATCTAGAATCGCTTGTAGTGTCTCCAGAGCCTCCTTCTTGGTCTTCCAGGCATCGTTCTTGGAGTCAGCGAGGACGGTGGTGCCCTTGAGTAGACCGTCGAGCTCAACCCTAGGGAAAAGATCATCCAGAGGGTCTGCGGCGCCTTTGCCTCCTGCAGCGGATGCGGGCACCATCGAAGCAACGTCAACAGATGTCCGGCTAGGCTGCGGGGGGGGAGTGCCCTCAACCTTATCGAACTCGCTCTGAATTGTCCCCAGAAGCTGCGGGTTGATATCCTCCAAGAAATCCTTGATCCCTATATATGATCCAACGTGAAGTTCGATGGCAAAGTAAACATGACACTGGAGACGCACCTGCTCCTGCAAACAGTTTCACCGTAACAAGGGTCTTGGTTGCGCTCGTGCGGACGGCAGCGTTGGAGTTCTTCAAGGCGGTTTTGAGAAACTCAATTAGATTACGAAGCGAGAGTCCCGCAGTTCCAAATTCGAGCAATGCCGTATCCATCCAAGTCAACGCATCGGCAAGAACTTTGGGAGCTTTTTGTTTGCCCAATGGTTCATATGCTAAATTGCCTTGTCTCAGGGTCTGGTGACCACATTGGATGAATAACAAGACACACCCTGGTTAAGCACAAACTGCAAAGAAGTCTTCTCCGCGAAGATCGTGAGTGCATCGCCCGCGGGCTTCTTCAACTTTGCGTCGCCAAGTTTTTCACTTAAATGCCCGGCTGACAGCGCCACGCATGACTTCCCAAAGGATGGACAATGTTCGGCAAGGATGTTTAAGACACCATAAAACTTGGCTGAAACCTGGATAAGACATGTGTTCAGGCGACTATCGGGTCGAGAGGTGAAAGCAAATACTTGAAAGTTCTTTTCGTTCCAGCCTTTTTTCGCGATCGCCCTAATAACAACCTCCGCGTCTACGTCCTGTACTACCCCTTCAATCCAATTGGTCAATTCCTCACATGCGGTAAGCCTTGCTTTCCAATTTGCGTCTCCAAGTCCCTCCATGACAGACTCGGGTATGAGAGCGGCGGCAAGGACTTCCGCATCCTCCGGAGTATGTTTGTATTTGAAAGCATCGAGAACACCAGGTGCAGCTGGCGGAGGGGGCTTTGCGCCTTTGGTAGTGGTTGCAGCCGGGGCCACTTTCTTCACCGCAGGTGCAGCAGCGGCAGGAACACTGGATTTAGGGTTCCCATTGACAGACACATCGCCATCGGCTTGTGTACCCTTCTTTGCCTGTAGTATGCACCCACGTCAGTCTCGAGTAGTTGCGGCATGGGAAGACGAACCAGAAGTCTTGCTGGCGGCTTTCCTGCAGGTTTTTTCGGAGGTTCGTCCTGTAGAAGAACATCCTCAGCCCCAGGTAGTGGCGCTGGTGGGTCAGAAGTTGCCAGAACCGAGACTTTCGCAGGAGGCTTTTTCTGAGGTGGTGCTTTTGCAGCTGGTGGCGGCTTTGCAGGCCCACTGGACCCAGCCTTACACTTTACAGTGGCCTTGTCGTAGGCTTCCTTGACCTTCGCTTTCCGCACATCCGCCAACCCATCCATGAGGGCGTTGAGCGGGCGTTCTCCGACCATCCTCATCAACGTCCCTAAACACACAGCGGCTTCATTGCGAGCACCTTCAAAACTATCTTCAAGAAGGACCGCCAGAGGGTCCGTGAGTGATTTCATCTGTCCTGGTTGAACCGGACTTGTGGAGTTTGCAAGACAGCGCGCAAGAAACTTCAGAGTTCCTTCCTTGACTTGTGGGTTTTTGTTTCCTAGCGCTGGGAGCAAGTCAGGTATTATATCAAGCAAAGATGTCTGTGATCGTGCGATTAGATAACAACTAGGAGATGCTTCGATTGCTCACGGTCGTGAAAATGGCATCTAACGCAGTTCCGATAGCATCAGTAACATTAACTTTTCTCTCCTTCAAGCGCTCCAACATAGGAGGTACCACAGCTTCCCTGAATCTTGCAAATGGACTCATCATCCCCTTGGCAAGTCCTTCCATGACATTGGCAGCTGTCATGACGCAATTAATGTTTGCATCTTTATGTATACAAGTGGCCATAGACTTTGCGAGTTCCGCAAGTTCCGGTGCGTCCTGGATCCGGGGAGTGGCATTGACAAGCGTGAGAAGCTCGTCCAGCACCTCTTTGCGCTCCTTCCACTTCGAAGATGTGAGATTAGCCTGCAAATTCGATGGAAACTTGGCCACAATGTCGACAGGTTCTGCGAGGCTACGTGGATCAGGAAGATCGAGCTCCGCTGAAGCAGAATAAGTGACTGTTAAACCGGTGTAGGGATTGACTTGCCCTCCGCTGTCTCAACATCCGCAGTATTACCATCGACCCCAGTGTCCACGTTGGCTTCGGCCTCTCGTTGGTGTTCCCTTGTTGATCGCTCGGCCTTGATTGCCCCCTTTCCTTTCCCTTCCTTCTCCATTCCTTCAAACGCTTCCTGTAATTCCTTGACCTGCACTGGCTTGAGCTCAGTAAGCCACGGGTCGATCGCTGACCCAATATATTGATATAATGTATGCGTAAGTTGCACGCCCTCAGCCCGGACGTTCTTGTCTGCGTGAGCAAAGATCTTGGGCAACGCCTTGAGAACCGGGGCAGGTGGGGTCACCTGCGTTCCAAACGCCCTGTATGCAGTCGAGTGGTCGGCGCATGGAGGAATGACATCAGTTAAACTACTTGCCGAAGGACTTCCTTGAGTGCGAGCACACAAGCGGCGACCGTCTTCGGCTGCTTTGCTGTGAGACCGGGGATGACATCCGTCTGCCAAGAAGTGAATATGATCAGGACGACTTTGCCAAGGTGACTGACCGAGAGTCGATTGCACGCACCACCACCCCTGCACCAGTGTTCTCCACCTCAACATATTGCAAAACAAGTTCTATCGCCTGACTCTTTGTCCCGGCCCTAGCAGAACCAAGGCACTTGTCAACCAAGGCTGGAAGCACCGCATCTCTGGTTTTGGCGGCGGTCTCGCCTGCGAACTTGACCAACGCCACGAGACATTCGACGCCTTTTTCTTGTGCCACTGCGTTGGAGTCAGTTGCTATCTTCTTGAGAAGATCGGGGTTGGATAAGTATGGCTTGAACGCCGGGTCTGAATCAGACGCGGTCGTTTGGAAGGTCTTGATGAGAGACTCGTAGGCATTTAGACGTGCTTTCCAATTCTTGTGGGCAAGCCTTTCAGAGATTGGTAGTGACGAAAAGTCTTCTTCCTGAGGAGGGGGCCCGTCCATGCCCAAGGAAAGGCTCGGCGCAAGTTTGAAAGATAAAAGGGTTCAAACTCTCCGCTCCTTCAACTTGCCAACTTCAACCTGGTCGATGACGGTCGTCGACGTATGATTACATAATCGAGATAATGGCACGTGACCAGTCTACCTCGCCGCCAGAGACAAGCCCACATCGGTAACAAGATCCCAGACCTGCTGCGTCTCCACATCCACCGTGCACGCCTCGGAGCGCTGCATCGTCGAAACAGAGATGGAATGTCGCTCAAATGCAGCCTTTTTGTCCTCTTTCATTCCAAGGTTGTGGAATATCACCATGAGCAGCCATTGAACGTCCGCTGTCGCTTCGAACATGGAGAGTTGCGCGTAATCAGCTTCCGCCATGAGGAGGTGGGGAAGAGCTTCTCGAAGCACTGCCTCTGCACGCCAACAAATGCTCCAATGAAGCTGTCGTCGGAGGTCACATGATTGCGCACCTTTTGAATCTGAAGCAGCGATGATACATCTCGCCAGCGTGTAGCAAGCAAATGCACGATGTTCCAACTCGTGGCCAGTCAGGACCTGTTTTATTGTCAAGCTTGGTTGGGTTGTGACTGAAGGATAATCCTTACTTGTGGCAGTATCTCTTCCAGCAGGCGTTGGCAATGCTTCGTCATCCCAAATTCGAGGCCAACGTCCGCGAGAAGGATTGTCCCAACTCTATACAAGGGAAACCTTCCTTGAAATTCAGCATGCCACAGTGATTGAAGCAACGGTTGGATCGCGGTGACAGCCTGTCCCTGTCGCTGTCAATACAATGAAATAAATAACACCTCATGCCATGACCCTTTTCGCGTACACGGGCATGCATCACCTGGTGCAATTCACTGCTGATAAAAGGAAGGTGGGTCACGCTGTCATCAAAGAAATATTCCTTTAAAACAAATGTAGAAGACGTTGGCTGGCGGGGCAGTAAAAAGTCGCGGAAGAACTTGCGCTGACCCCTGCGTGTGCATATGAAATAAGTGGATGTGTGGTAAGAGCTTGTGTGGGAGATCATCAAGGACCCACGCACCTCCGGCTGCTTCTCAAAGCCAATGTATGCCAAATCATGATCGCCCACTCTTGATATTGATCGAGTGAAAGGCCCTGCCACGTCTCCGGATGGAGAAGACCTGCCAAGGCAATTTGATACGACCCAGCCCTAGCCAACTGTTCGAGAACGCATGAAATAGAACAAAGATCATTATCACATTGTCCCACACCAACTAACCCTGTACGCCTGGTTGAGTGCGACATTGAGACGATTGGCGTCATTGTCCCCGGCCCTGGAAAATGCCAGGACGAAGGATTCTTCCACCGTTGCAAGATCATAGCACCCTGGCACTCATCTGGCAAAGCTGGCCAACAGCGGCCGTTGAACAGGACGTACCCAACGTGCTCCACAGGACAGCCTGCATTGCGTGTTGTCCGAGCAACTCTGGTTCGCATGACGCTGCCTTCTTGAGATCGATCCAGTGATCATACAGCCCGACAGCTTGAGCAAGCTTCTCAAAGCAAAGCGTTAATGGCTGGCCCTACGACCGGTATCTGTCAGCTGATCGGCTATGGCGCTGGTTTAGCTGCGCAGAAATCGAATCCATACACTCTGTGGCTGTAGGAGCTTTGCAACATCAAAAAGGACCTCAGTGGGATGCAGGTCGGGCTGGATTTCATTCAGGAGAGGCATGTCGCCCACACAGGGATCTGGAGGCAAGCGATGCAGCATGCTGTTTTCGGAGTTCATAAGTGATCAGTCCCTGCAAGAGATGGAATCGGCCGAATGAACCTGATACAGTGCTGCAACGTGACGCGATCGCCGCTAGTGCGTGCGACTGCAATCGCCTCTTGTAAAAGCTGGGATACCCGCGTTCAATTAGAAAGGCAATCCCCGGGATGGTTACGGACCTTCCGGGCTGCAGGGTACTCCTCACGCACATAATGCATACGCACGAGGTTGAGCAACGCGTGTTGTCGTATGCCTCTACAAGCAGATCAGGGATGTGGCACGAGACGGAGCAAGTGCGTACGAATCATTGTGGTCATGGAAGCGTTGTTCAAAATATCTTCGCAGATTTTCGGGTCCTATCACATCGTCGCCTGTCAAGCGACCTTTCTCCCAGCTGCCAAGGCATTATCCTATACCGCTGAAGGAAACCTCCTGGTACAAACACACACATTTCCCATGGCTCTGAGCGCGCCGATGATTTCAGCTCGGAATTAGTTTTAAAAAGCCAGATGTCGCCCGCGAGAGAATCATTCTGTACAGGGCTGTAACCAGCCTCGTGGTCTCCTGCACACCAGGCTTGGTAGTCCCTTTGTAACTGCATGACCCCATAGAATGAGAGCTTGATAAAACTGACAAAACAACGGCGACAGAAGTAACCAAAGAGCGACCGACGCGCCTAGTCAGGTTAGTGGATGCTACCGAGCGGGAGAACCCGACATGCGCACGAGGACACTAGGCTAACATAAAACAGAACTCAGTGGAAGAATCCAACGAAAGTGTTGTCATGGATGTACCTCGTCTTCGCCCTTTTCGACGAATATGGCAGATGCGCCTAGAAGACAGCTGAATTACTGGCGGGTTCTGCGTACGCGGCACGTACTGTAGAAAAAATCGGACAACTGATCAGCACTCATTAGCTGGCCAGGCTGGCAAAGTCTCGCTAAGATAGCATCGCGGCAAAGATAGTTCAGTCATACCACAGCCTCAAGAGCCATGAGAAGATTCTGGACGTTGGGGGAGTCGGGGTCTGGTGCAGACTGCAGAATCGAAAGGATCTGTCGATGGGTTCTCGGTTGCACGACCTGACAAAGTGAGACAGTTCGCGAATGAAGGAGATTTATGCCCACCTCGGAGACTTCCATGAGCAAAAAGCGGTATACAAACAACAGAAAGTTGGGTGGGAGATTGTTGTGGAACTCTTTGAAGACCAACAGAAAGACGGCGACGAGATCAATGTGATGTGGACGAAGAACATGACGAGTAGGAGGAGGAGTGCCTGGCCTGTACTCCATCAGAGTCACAGTGGCGGAGGAGAGACGGGAAGCGCCTTCCTCTTTCAAGCAACTTCCTCCTGGCATGGGCCCAAAACCAAAGAAAAGAGCCACACCAGCAACCCTGGCAGTAAATTCGGTTTTGTGCCCATTCAGAAACTGCCGTTCACCATCGTCCACAGCGTCCGGCGAAAAAACGGAGAGCAGCGCCCAGCACGCCGTCCAAGCGGGGCGAACCCAGGAAAAAGGAAAAGGTTTTCGAAAGGGAGTACGTCTCGATCCCTGGCGTCCTTTCCGACGACGATGGCGATCCCCCCGACAACGATGGGGCGCTGTGGGACGAGTTCGGCGACACCATCAGCTTCCTGGCCACGTTGGATCAGAAGGGCATAGCAAGGTGATCTCCCCCTTGAACCACGCCCGAGACACGCCAGTGATGCCTTGCTCAGGAGTAAAAAGGAGACTGAGCGCCTCAACCAACTCCACAAGCCTGTCCGCAAGCCTAGAATCGACGATCTGCCTTCTGTTGACTCGCACGACGAGGGCTCGCAATCTTGCAGCACGGACATTGAGCGTTCTGACACAGACGATGCCTTTTCCGACAAACCAGGTTCCGAAAAACAATTGGCAGAGCTGGACTCCGATACCGAAATGCCATACGAACGTGTCCCGCGACCGGCCAAGGTCCCAGAGCCAGAGACGCGCCGAAACATACGCGGTCTGCCCATCAAGCTCTCTGATGGCCGAATACAAGCTTCAGAAAAGGTGACCCGAGTGCCAGCTCGGACTGACAGCATTGGACCCTCGGAGGACTCTGCCCGATCTCAATCACCACCAGCAGCGCTGCCAGCGGTGGAAGACGTAGCAACGGGTGCTCGCTTCGGACGGCTTGCTGTCGCAGACGTGGTGGGGAATGGGTCACGCAGAGCCAGGATTCAGGGCGCAAAAGATCAAATAGCTAGCATTTGTCAAGAGATAATTTCCGATCCGGAAAACAGTGTCCGTCTGTCCAAACCGATGGTTTCACTATTTCCTCTCATTTGATGTCGCAGCTAGGTCTACTTCGTCGCCTGCATACCTTTTCTCTCTCAACAATCCTGAGCCAATCACGCTCGGAACCAGTCAAGAATGACCTCGCGATACGCACGTTGGCCATCCTCTCTCAGCTAGCGGTGTTCAAGGACATCATCCCTGGATACCGGATACGAGCCCTGACGGACAAGGAAAAGGCAGAAAAGGTCAGTCAGATGGTTGCCCGAACACGTGAATGGGAGCAGGGCCTTGTGCTCGTGTATCAATCCTATCTCCGCGCTCTTGAAGCCGAAATCAAAGGTAGGCATTGCTTTACGCCGCCTCGTGTTCGTGCTTTTGAGCGTCCGTGAAGCCAAAAGCGACCTGGCCGATGTCGCCCTCAAATGCATGTGTACCCTTGCCTCGAACGTCACGCATTTCAATTTTCGGGTAAACCTTATGGCATGCATTGTGGCACGCTTGAGCAGGAAAACATGGGATGAGGTGCGTATCTCCTTTTGTCCAGGGCCCTCAAGATTAACTCAATTCGTAGTCATCTGATCTGTGTTTGAATACTCTGATCAGCATCTTCCGAAACGATCTTACCGGCGTGCCTTCTCTCGAAGCCGTGCGCCTGTTAAACCGCATGATAAAAGAAAGACATTACGATGTGCACCCAGAGGTTCTCACGTGCCTGTTGCACCTGCGCCTCAAGAGCGAATTGAGCGTGCGAGCTTCAGCCTCCAGGGTCGACAAAGAGGACAAGGCGAGGACGGCGACCAAAGGTAAATCAGCGGACCGGCCCTATCTGAGCAAGAGGGCACGGAAAGCTCTAAGGGAAAAGAAGGCGGTTGAACGTGAGGTACGCGAGGCAGAAGCAGAGGTAGACAAGGAAGAGCGAGCTGGGACGGTAAGTGTCGGAAGCGACAGACCCTTTCGATTACCTGACAAGTGTGGCAAAAGCATTCGGAAACCCTGAAGCTTCTTTTCGTGCTGTACTTTCAAATACTCAAGAACCCTCGCCCGACACCTCTTTTGCCGGCGGCCCTGAGGGGTATATCCAAATACGCTCATTTCGTCAACATTGACTTCTTCATGGATTTGATGCAGGTTCTCAAGAGCCACATCGTACGAGAGCCTGACGAGATCGGCCCGGACGCGAAGGAATCGCGTAGTTCCTTGAGCCAAAACACACACATACAGCATCGCTTGTCGTGTATTGTCACGGCGTTTGAGCTTTTGTCGGGTCAAGGTCTGTTTCACTCTTTATTGTCCGGAAACGCATTTGGGTCTCAAGCGTACGATCAGGCGAAGCCCTGAACATCGACCTCACCGACTTTGTCAACCATCTCTACTCGATCATATTACCGCTCGGCGAGGTGCTGCAGACAGACGATATGTGCGCTTCGGGGTCTCGAACAACTCGACATTCGACTATTGTAGACACGTTGTTTCGGGCGCTGGCGCTGGCATTCTCTCCACGAGCTGGCAGCAGCGCTTTGCCTTGGCGATCTGCCGCCTTTGCCAAGCGTCTGCTTGTTGCTTCATTGAACTGGCCACCTGCTATGGCAATCCGCGCCTTGGATTTCGTCGAGAACTTGATCACGAAGGAGTCGAAACTTGAAGCGTTACTCACGACGGACGACCGCCATGTGGACGGGATATACCTGCCAGAGGTCGATGATCCCCAACTGAGCCATCCGTTTGGAACATCGTTCTTTGAGCTGCTGCAGCTACAGCAGCGCCACTACGATTCTCGAGTGCGAGAATCGGCCCAGAGGCTTTCTAGTTACACCAGGACGTAACGGTGATTAGACGTACTATAGGTCCACAATGACGTTGGGAGGATATCTACAGTACTTTGTGATATCGGAGTGGAGGGTACAAAACAAAGTGAGGTTGGTGGGGACGAACAAGGTTGAATTGTGCACGAACAGAACCCAGACGGTCGAACAAAGGCAACATCCAAATGAAAGGGGAGAAAAATACAAGCGTTCGATGGCGCTGAAAGTCCGACTCACGGGAACGGTCATGAAGGTCATGAGAGCAAAGAAGGCATTATGAACGCCGTCGAGTAGGGCGACGTGCCTGACAGGGAGGAATCCGCGTTGATAGCTGACAAAGCATAAGATAAAGACGTCTGGACAGGGAGGCTGGAGCGCGGTATGCATTGCCCAGGCATATGGGTATAGGTAGGCAGAAGGGAATCGGCGTGATAGGCGGGCTGTGGACTCGGCGTCCTTTCTGGGCGACCATGGTATTTTTGGATCCCGATGAGTTTCGCAGCAGGCATGCTTCCGCACTGCCCTCTATCCAAATCGTAAAAGATGACTGCGAGGACGGCTTCATTTACGATGATTTTTTGGATGATACACGTCGGCGAGGCTATGGCATGCACGTGGTCAACATGAGGCGGTGCACAAACGACTGAGCGGAGAACTGCTCACAGGAGTCGAGCCACCGACTGCGCGTCAAGGGTGAGTCAGGAAGAAGCAAGGTGGCGGATTGGAGTTGATCGTTTCCGGCAGACTCGGCAGACATTACAGTGCAAAGGTTGCTTTCTCTCGAGGTGCACTGGCCGCGTACCAAGACGAAAGTGGAGCAACGAACGCTTGCACAAGACCGGATGGTGCAAGTGAGCGAGCCCTGTACGCCATGCAGTGATGAGTACGAAACCACGTCAATTGGCGGAAGGTTCAGCCTGATTTTGAGGACCAGTGCCGGGGACGGCTGGGTAGAGGACATGGCAGCATCGAGCGGAAGGGAGAAGGCGGGCATACCCTCGGCCCAGAGAGAGAGGCCGATGAGTGCGACGGGGGGGGGAGCGGCCTCGGCGGAGAACAAGGAAGACTCGGTGAATAGGAGGGGCGAATCGGGAAGGGCGAGCTGGTTCGAGGGCTCGGGCGAACAGTGTGGAGCGAGGTCAAAGGACTGATCGATGGCGGTGTAGACGGTGTTCGGGCAAGAATGGGTTGCCGAGGACCGAGTGAGGTCGGATGTCCAGTACGAGGAAAGCGGAGAGAGACGGCGAGGATCTGAGCGATGGCAGTCCGAGGCGGACAAGGAGCGCACGCGACGCGAATCGTCATCAATGCGGTGTGGACGAATGCTGTGCAGATGCGGCAGGGCGAGTTCCGGGTTAGAGGACACGGTAGGACTGCCGGAACAGAGGGACCGGGGCGGGCACGACGAAGTAGCCGAGCCCGCAGAACGATCGGAAGCGGAAGAATGGTCGTCGAAGAGACCGGCAGAAGTGAGGAGATGGGCGTCGGGGGAGTCTTCTGCCTTGATGTTCGGAAGGAGGGCAGTTTCGAGCGAGAGCTCCTCGCCACCGGCGACGAGGTGGTATTCTGGCGCGGGTGGGGAAAGGGTGAGAGGGAGGAAAAGGAGGAGAAGGGCGGAGAGACATGCCTGGCTCGCCCTTCCACATGTTGCGCAAGACCTGGATGTGGCTCGCGACCTGTTTCTTTGAGCGGTCGACGCCGTTCTTGAGGAGGTAGTCGACGAGGAACTGGTTTCTCCAGCGACTGCGGCCGCGGGAGTATGTCGCCCAGGGGGACTCCCAGTACTCGCGGAGACCCTGGACGAATATGCGCTCGATGTCCTCTGGCCAGACCTCGCTGGAGCCGTCCTTGAGGAGCTTCCTGTGCTTGCGCTGGGGAGTGAGGGACTTTTGGGAGGCGTCGGGTTCGTAGACGGAGGCGAGTCTGGAGGCACGCATTGTGGGGGGACGAAGAGAAGGCGAGGAGGCGAGGGAGGGTTATATAGGAGACGACAGAAAGGCTAAAGATCCGGATTGGCAGCCAGGACCCGTTGGGTCGGATACGCTGTAATTGAAATGCCCTGGATTTGGCGAAATGACCGATCGGGACCGTGGGAGTGACAAACAGAGTTCATGCCACGCGGAAATGGAAAGTGTCCGCCACACAAGCGGAGTGGGAGTGTGGGAGGACGCTTCGCCAGATCTCAGATCCTGATCCGGGGGTCCCGACGTGCACGGGCCAGAACCACCCCGGAAGCGGAGTGCGAATCGCACGTCGCCGCTTGAATCTCCTCATGCAACGCTGGCTGCGGCAGAACGTGGGGGCGTATGACGAGGGCGAGCGCGTCCACGCCGACGTCGAGGCCGCCCTGGCGCGCTTCCCTGCGCTGCGCCCCAGGGCGGACGTATACAGTCAGTGCACCCGCTGTCGTGTGGATCGATGACGCTCATGTGCGACAGCGTACGACGACGGCCGTGCCCAGCTCCTCCTCTGTCTCGACGGCGTCCTGCCCATCTCGTTCCGGGGCTCGTCCTACAACATCCCCGTCGCGCTGTGGATCACGAGGGAGTACCCGCGGCGGGCACCGATCTGCTACGTCGTCCCCACGCACGACATGCTCGTGCGCCCGAGCAGACACGTCGATCTGAGCGGCCGATGCACCCTCTCGTACACGCTCGACTGGGAGAGGAAGCCCGAGGTGCGCTGCCCGTCCTCCTTGCCGGCCCGATCTGCGGCTGACACGGTCCGCAGGGGTGCAGCATCGCCGGGCTGCTGCAGGCGCTGCAGGAGCACTTTTCCCGCGCCCCGCCGCTGTATGCGAAGCCCAGGTCGACCGGTCCGGGCCCCTCCGCGTCCGATCGCCCCCCTCTGCCTCCGAAGCCGGTCGCCTCCCACACGCCCCCTTTGCCCCCCCGCCCTGCCCCTGCGTCTCCCACGCCCACGCGCTCCGAGGCAGGCGTGCCCTCGTCCTCGCCCCGCGTGCCTCGTCCCCCCTCCCATGGCCAGACCCTGCCCCCGCCGCTGCCCCACAACCCGCACCCCTCTGACGCTCCCGCTAATTACCGCTCCTCCACCTCGCCGCCCTGCCCAACCGTCCAAAGCCCGTCTCCCCTGGCCCACCAGCCCCGTCCCAACCTGCTCGAGGACGACTGCCCTCCTCCGCAGCCTCCTGCCCCTGCACCGCCACGCCCGCCCAACCCAGAGCTGCTCCACCTGCATGCCCAGGTCCACGACAAGATTCGATCAGAGTTTTCTGCCCTGTCCCAGCTCATGCTCCTGGAGACGGATCGACTGCGTGCTCAGCAGTCGGATCTTCTTGCCGGCGAACCCGCCATCCGGGATGAGATGGCGAGACTCGAGGCTGTGAGGGACGTCTGCCGTAACGTCGCAGCGAGGTCGCAGTCCTCGGTCGCCCAGGCCGAACGGAACCTCGCCGACCTGCATCGCAGGGGCGACCCAGAGGTGGACGAGCTGCTCTGCTCGACCAGCATCGTCCACAATCAGCGAGTGTCCCCTGCGCCATCGCGTTCCCGCCCCCACTGACCGAACGCTGACAGGCTGATCAATCTGGTCGCGGAGGACAACGCGATCGAAGACACCATTTACCACCTGCACAGGGCCTTGAACGCTGGGCGCATCGATCTAGAACGCTTTTTGAGGGTGAGCGCACGGTCTCCTCCAGCCGTCACATGCATCTCATGTCCCCTTGCGCGTCGCCCAGACGACCCGCGTGCTTGCGGAGGAGCAGTTCATGAAAAGGGCACTCACCGAGAAGATCCAGGCGGGCATGCCGATGGGAATCGGCTCGCCCTATTCCTAGTTGTATATTCGGGGTAGCAACCAAATGTGACGAGACTCGAGATCCATGATGGCCAGACTGGATCTCATGGGGTTGCTCGGCGACGTAGTTGCCTTTTGCGCCGTGTTCTGGACCAATCCGATTGACCCATCTGGGCTCGCTCTCTGCCGCAGCGTGTGTGTGGGCGGCGCTCTGCTGCGGTTCGACAACACCCTCGTGATTGACCGGTGGCTGCAATTTGTTCCTGAGTCGTACGCCATATCCGCTCGGAAAAAAAAAAAAAAAGGACAGGCAGTGCCTCTGGTAATTGTTCCAAGCCCGGCTTCCGGATCTTCCAACAAGGTTCCGAGCGGCAAAGACGACCATACGGCGTATCGAACCACTTTCATTCCCTCCGTATTTCTACCGGCAGAAGTTCGCCATACCATACACAACCAGCTCCTCGAAGCGCGACCGTGTCCGACGAGGGCCGGGTCAAGGGGAACCTTGCTGTCCGTCGGTACATTTAGATGCCGGCGCATTCGCACTAGATAATATAGATCAGGCGACGTGGCCTTCGCCCTTTCCCGTCTCAGTTTGAACCCTCTTCCGATGCTCTGGTCCCCTTCCCGTGGTCCCTACCCATCTCCACACGCGGTGTTCGTCACCACCTTGAATTTCCTCCAGGTTGACCCTGACGTTCGCGTTACCCTCTACGACCCGTTCCACCCGGTCCCATAGCCTTTTCCTGACGGATATTGAATGCTGCTCTTGGAGAATAAGATCACGGAGCTGAAGAGAGGATAAATACGGATGGGGTGCCGTCACCGGGTCCGTATGGTGGGCAAGTTCTTGATTACGCAACGTATCGAGCGCAATTTGCACTAGTTCCGCGACACGCTTCTTCTCTATTTGGCGTTGGGCGCGCGTCCGTCTGAGAACAGACAACACGCATGCGCTCCCAAACAATGCTGCTTTTTGTCAGCACTGAACAACGCGCACAATCTAGTGTTCTTACCCGAAACAGTCGCTCGCCATCGTGACCACGCTTCTCGAAATCTCACAATGAGCTTGCAATTCAGGGTTAAATTGCCAGTCTTGTGGGCCACATAACGGTGTCCGCTGGAGCAAATTTGGTGATGTGACAACAGCGATCAACAATTTGTGATCGCAGACTCACGACATGTCCTCCCCAAATACGACACTACCCCATTGGACAAGTTGCTGCATGGCTTCGTTAAAGGTATCGTCAAAAGTTTCGAGAAGATGCGGCTGCCAAGCCAAAATTATCATTCACCGCGCATCAACAAAAAAAGGGCAAGCCGACGAACCGCAGTCTTCTTCTTCATCGTCTCTCGCAAGACTTCCACTTCCAAACCCCATTTTCTAGCTTCACCTCCTTCACTATCAGATATCGTCAGCTGGGCCCTCTCACCGCCGGAACAGACTCTTCTCCCACGTTCCTGACCAACAAGGGCTTCGATCGCCTTCCCCAACGCGCCAATGTTCCGCTTTCGTCTCGGATCTTCAATACAGTGAGGTGGGAATGCAACAGGGCTCAATCCGGGTAACCCATCGGCCACCTCAGAAATGAAGTTCCAGACCAACTCGACAGGAGCTGATGGCGCGGCCCCGAAAGGTGACAACAGCGCGAGAATGGGGTGCGGACGCAGTAAATACCCGTTACTGCACGTTACCATGTGGTGATCGCACGCGGCATATTCTGGACAGGGCGTGCATGCCGATGGGTGCGGCAAGGGGACCAACGAAAGTGTTGGGCACCCTGTTCCGTCCTTGGCAGCGATTTCATCCAGGAGCATCGACGGTATGTCCAGAAAGGTCCAATTTGCTGGAACGCACGATTCTATTGCAGAGACACGAGCCTGGAATGCTTGTAAAGCTCGACTGCTATCCGACCCCGTGTCGCAATACCCAATGGACGCAGATTCCATCTTGTAATTGACGATAACGCTTGAGGTAGCAAGAAAGCAAATTGCATATAGGAATGTCAGCAGATAGCTCCTCGGTTTCGCGCCAGGCTCATGGTGAACGACAGCACTCGGGGTGTCTTGAGGAGTTGACGTCGCCTGTTCGATAAGCCCAGACTCTTCGATTTCATCGTCCAGGATGCTAGTTGGAGGCACAACATCGAGATTGCGACCCGTGGCTCCGGCATCTACGTCCGAAATACGAAATTCTGGAACTCGTTCAGATGCGTGGGGCGGGGTACCCGGATGAGTCAGCGGGGCAAAGGACACTCTTTCTGCAGGCGGGGACCACACGAATGGCTGGCGGGGGGTGCCCAGCGGGAGCTGTGGATCGAACTTGGATTGAGGCGGCGATCGCTGGGACGGAGGAGAAAGGTGCGTCTTGGCTGGAGACGATGGGGGCGAAAACTGCGGAGGTGCTGACATAGAATGCCTAGACTGTTTGTGGGCAGCACTTTTACCCCTCGTCCTGCGAACAGGGGATGGTCGTGTTGGCGAAGATTCAGCGCCTGACTGGAAAATGTTGTTGTCTTCCCATCCACTATCGTCTGCCGCCTATAAAATCTAAGTCTGATCCACTATAACAGTAGATCACAGGACATACTGAGGTTGGGCGCGTTTGGGGGTTACCCTGAAATTCGTGCGTCAGTCTTTCAGTAAGGGTCAAAAACGAGTGACATCACCTCTCTCCTTCTCGTGGCTTTTCGAGGTGGCATTTCCTCTTCGTCTGGTTCGCTTTCTTCGGCGACAGCAGGGACATTAGCACGAGCCTTTGCGCTTACGATGCCGCCCAGATTCGGTTGAGCAGACGAACGACGGCGCTTTGCCTGGAAACACTATCAACACGAGAGGGGAGAACAAGAGTTCCGCTAGTCCTACCGGTTCTGGTCTTTGCGAGGGCTCGTCGTCCTCAGGGGCACGGGAGAGTCTTCTCGAGGACCGCCTGGTTACCTAAATCATGATAAGCAATAACTAACAGGAGGAAGAAGTGGGCTACTTTGGTGTCTGCATTGAGCGGTCGACCGGTCAGGCCATCTGTGATGCCATCATCACTGGCAACGCTATTCTCCCTCTTGAGCTTCTCTCTCCGAAGCTTCACGACCTTTGGTTTGATTTCGTCGAGGAACAGCTGCACGAGTTTCGCTTTGGTGTAGGGTGCAGGGTGACGGATCTGGTGGTGGGTGAGGACACCCAGTAGCTGAGAAACAGTCAAGGTATTCGGATCAAAGTCATTGTCGAGGTAGTCTCCCTGGTTGATGATTTGCGTCGCAGTCAAAGACCTCGACATCGTGGCCAACGTCGAGGAGGAGGGTCTGCGAGACAGTCACGTCGTTGTCACACAGTGGGATCACGTGCCCATATTCGCTTAATGCGGCGCGTGTCCGATGAGCACAACCGTCGCAAGGTGCGCTCTCGCCTCCCCGCGCAGCAAGCCGGTACGACGATGTTCGTATCTGCGCATTCACGCGGCGGCGGCGTCGACTGCCACTTTAGATGGATTGTGCTGGTCGTCTCCCAGGCCCAGAACCGCACATCGGGCCGGGGTCCGGGGTCACGACAATAATATTATGGCTGATCTGACTCTGGCATCTCAGTCCTGTTCCATCCGAGACATCACGAGGCCCGTGGCAGTCGTCCGGAGGGCGACGAATGAGTGCATTTTTGGGGGACAGGCTAACCATGCGAAGCACAGTGTACATCTTTTGGACCATCGTTCAAGACCCCATGTCCATGCCCATGTCACGCCGGCGCAAACCTTGGCCGGAACAGGCCCGACGGCCCGAACCAATTGCCATTGATCTGGCACATTGAATGTATCAGAATCAAGCCTGCCCAAAGTATTCGAGATCCCCACCATCAAGTTCCAGTATGCCCACGGAAACACATCCTGCAAGAATGGATCACTCGTATTGATTCGATCGAAGTATCCTCGTACATACCCTCTTCAAATGATAGAACAATCTGGATGCTTTCTGGTCAGCATTACGCCGAAACGAACCAAGAGTCAGAGTACAGACCTTTTCGGCTGCGCCTGGTCACCGAGGAAATCGGAAAACGTCTCTTGTGGCTCCAGACCATACTTGAACTCGGCCAACATCAATTCGCCATATCCCGTAAGGAGCTGCAGAACCGGTTAGAACCACAACAAACAACACCGTTCTGGGATGCGAACCGGACAGCTCGTATAGCCATCATACCTGGCATGGCCTAGCTTCCCAGTGTCCACCAACGAGAAGAGATTCTCTGTGAGCACAGGGGCCTGCGACGTAATGGCTGCTGCTGTCTTGCTGGTCGGCAAGGAGGAGCAGTCGCCCAGAGCAAAGATGTTGTTGAATTCAGGCTTTACATGCTGGAGTGTCGTGGGGTTGACTTCTACCCATCCTGAAGCGTCGGCGACCGGGGAGTTTTTGATGGAATCCAACGGTCCCATGGGCGGCGTCGCGTGTAGAAGCGAATATTCGCGATCAACGGTCGTGCCATCTGGCTTTCTGAAGGTCGCCTTGCGGTTTGGACCATCGATTCCGACGAGATTGTGGGTGAATTCGCCGCTAACGCCTCTTTTCAGTCGTAGAGCGTCCAGCGCATCCGAATATTTCTTGACGATAAACATCGATGGCATGCCCGTGATAAATGTAATGTTGACGTCGTGGCCCCTTCCCGATCTTCTATATCGATCCCAGGCCATCCACATTATCTTCTGAGGTGCTAAAGGTTATTTTAGTAACGAAAGTGTCACTCCTCGAAGATCTCGTTACCCCCAGGACATTTGATGACGCCCGCCGGTTGCGTGAATATTGCATTTCCATGCCGCAATGAATCGATGTTTTCCCAAGTTTTGTCACACGTATCGAACGAGTAGATGGATGACACGCCAGAGACAGGGTCGGCGAGGGCCTGGGACAAGCCAGCAATAGCATCCCAGTTGATCTTCAAACCCACGGCGATCACTAACGCATCGTATGTTATCGAACGACCGGCAGAAGTTGTCACAGACGACGTCGTGGGAGAAAACGTGGCCACGTTTTCTTTGATATGTGCAATGTGGGGCGGGAGAAGTGAAGCAAGGGGGCGCCTAAACTCGTGTTTGGAGCGGAGCCCTGCCCCAACAAGGGTCCTTGAAGCAATGAGGGACAGGTTGCCGCAAGCGAATAGAGAACATGCTTACCATCCCGGCTAGACCAGAAAGGAGAGGCAGAACGGTGAGCTGGAGTGACGAAACACAGTACGATGTATATATCTTACTTGGTAATAGTGGAACTGGGCGTCGTCGAGAAGAACAATGTCACCACGGTTCAGAGGGTTGCCTGCCGCCGAAAAACGATTATAGATTTGGTTTGCTACAGACGATCCTCCAGAGCCTGGATCTCAGGTTGTATGTCTGACGAACTCTAGAGTGTCTGAGAAAGACCCACCAGCACCAATGACGACGATCTTGCACTTGTCCCTCGTAGTGGCCGTGCTCGCGAACCGGACGCATCGCCCAGTTGCCTGCCGCGCAAGACGGGTGGATGTGGGAGCAATGAGCATCTGTGTTCGTGAAAGTACGAAAAACCAGGGCTAAGCGCACATGGCGACCACACACAGGTCTTATCTGCTCGATGTAGTCACTGTTAACCGTGTCAACGCCAAGGAGGTCACCATTGCGTATTGATAGCATGAGCAGTCCCCGTGCTGTGATTGGCTGCCTGGTCTCCGGTTTCAGGGCGACTGCCTGTCCGTCATCCAATTGCACCTGCACCGCGGGTGTTTCTGCCCTGGGTGTTTCATGCAGTTTGAATGAGTATTGAGAGTACCTCGTGTTGATCTTGTTTCGACGGACTCTTCCCGTGCTCGGAGCTCCGTCGGAAAGGCAAGAGCATCCGCGCCGGATTTCATCGAACTCGCGCCGACGGATGGGTGATTGCCAGCAGGGGTGTTGTTGTGTGCGGCACTGTGGCCAGAGTTTTGAAGCTGTTTGCCAAAGTTGTGCAAGCTGAACACGGCAGCTCCGAGCGAGTCCCTTAGGCTAGTACGACTACCACGTAAGTTGTCGGAACCACACCGCCGCACTGAACAACACGTTCATTTGTTTAGTTGGCCACCAACCTGGACCAGAATGACCACCCAACCAGGGCAGGATGCCAAGTTCTTTCAACGCGGCAAGATCGAGGTAGCATCACGTCGACTACCGTACCATGTTCACATAGATCCACTTTTCCCTAGGAATTTCGTGCCGAGCTTCAAGCTGCAGAAGCAAAGGACAAGAAGTTTCAGAAACGAAAGACGGTTCTCAAAAAGATCGTCGCAAACATAACCATGGGCAACGACAGTACGTGAATCGTTGGACGCACGCTCATTGTCTTCACACGCGTTCGTCGGTCAGTGTCTCCGCTGTTTCATGATGTAGTCCAGTGCA
>JBBPTT010000293.1:0-31530 GCA_038094175.1 Boletellus aff. lepidospora
TGGCTGACGGCACACGAGGCGTCGACGGCGCACGACGTCGGAGCTGGCTTGCGCGAACACTTTGACCCCCGAAAGCGGTGGCGATCCGCCATCGCTTCCGCACGCGCCTTGCACCGCTTTGGCAGACGTTCTCGAGCGTCGAGCGCGTCGAGCTCTGGCAGCGGTGGATGGGGAGTGGATCACACGAGCCCCGAGGTGGAGGATGTCGCCGTCGGCGGCGGCGCCCCCTCCCACGACGAGAGCTCGACCGACCTTTCCGAGTCGTTCACGAAAGTGAGCCTCGGGAGTTCTGACCCGGGAAGCAACATCGACGTCAAGATCACTGAAGCCGAGGACGAAGAGGCCGAGGACGAGGCAAAGGCGGAGATTCCTTCCTCTACGAGCGACGACGTCCTGACTAGAGCCGGTCCAGCCGGCTCGGGGGAGGGGGCCGGAGGGGATGACACACCATCGGGTGCGCCGGCCCCGAGTCAGCCCGAGCAGAGCGTGGTGGAACCGGCGGAATCGGTGGCGACGGTGACAGAGTCGGTTCCTGCCCAAGACCCGACCCCGGATCACGCGACTACGCGTCGTTGCCAGACCGCAGGGAGCGACAGCTCGGAGCTGAGTATGCCGGGCACGTTTCACCTGTCAAGCGAAGACAAGGAGCGCATTCGAGGCGCGGGATCTCCAAAGAATTGGGGGGAGGCCTTGAGAAAGTTTGGACTGTTTAGTTGAGCCGCTTGGATCTGGAGCTGATGTCCGCGGTGGTCGTGTGCGTCGCCCGCTACCCTGCACTGGCCAGCAGTTCTGCTTTTATGTAATCTATATATAGGACGAATCTCGAAATCGTCATGTCGGACTGCCCTTGATGATCTCGAGGACACATGATGGGCCTGTCAAGATCTGACGTGCGTGCCAGGAGTAAGCTGAAGTTGTACCACGCTCTGCGAACATCTAGATGCAAGCGAGGTCACTCGCTGTGCGGGCTTGACGGCATTGCGCGCGCCTAAATCAAGTTCCGAACGTCCTTGTCTCCAAGAGGGGTTGTTTTTTTTGGCCTCCGAAAAAGCGGTTGTGACTATCGTATGCACAAATGTTTCCGTCTAATGTAATGGTATCATGCGTGGTAGAGATGCCAAGAGAAAAGCGAGGGCGAGGGATACTCCAAACGTTGTCGGTATGACCACCAATAAACACAAGAATGAGAGGCAGGGAACGAATGCAAAAGGGTAAACACTAAACATCGTCCGGTAAACACAAGAAAAAAAGGGGGTGGAAGGGAAGAACGGGGAGAAAAGGGAGGGGCCATGGCATCCTTTTTTTTCAGTAGCTGGGTAATGCACACGAAAAACAATGCTGGCAAGCAAAACAAACAAGATAGGAAGCACAGACACAGATACACATTCGGGAACGCATGCCGTTCACGTCTTGGGAAGTGATATTGTCGCAGTCTGCACGCTCGATACACCGTTCGGAGGTCGCGCTTGCGTCGCCTTCTTGAGTTGCTGTTCCATTTTAACTCGCTGTTTCCGGACGTCGTCGTCCTTGAGCTTCACGTTAGCAGCAAGCGTGAGCAGTTCCGTCGTGGCGGGCAGACACGCTAGAGGTGGACGAAGGAGATGTGCCAAAGCGGCCTTTTCCGAGTCTGCTTGCAGTAAAAGATGGCGCACACAGTTGATGATGACCAGACCGATACGGTACAAGTAGGGTATGCCTACCGAGACGTCGACCGTCAGTCTCGAGACATGTCAACAAAGTAACACGGCTCACCATCATAGAGGAATATGTCCCACACTCGGTGTAGGTGGTCCATGGGGAGGCTGCCCACAAATAGCATGGAGAACCTTGATCATGCGTGAGATGATAGTGCCGCGGTGACCTTGGATGACAAGCTTCTCACCATGGCCGTGTAATGTTCGCGGGAGCGATCGACAGTTGCACGTACAGTTTCTTCGCGAGTGTCGGGTCAATGGTTTCGAGCGCTTTGCTAAACAAGGACGCGTCAATCTCGATCTGAACGGTATTCGCCGCAAAGTAAGTGCGCAAGTGCGCATCCATCATCGAAGCAAAGATCCAAAATGCATCTTCCTCAGGCGCGAGAAGTAACAGGTGGCCAGCGATGGACGTCAGCCCTGGAAAGTCCAAGCAAGATGAGCCCTAGTGCATCGAGAGATAGAACAAGACGTCACCAATGCTATACTGAATGTCGGGCACCATACTGAGATACGCTTGAAGAAGGGAAACGATCGGCCCTTGGGCAGTCTGAAGCTGCGGCTGGTCAGGAAAGCCTTCCGCCGCGTCCCTTTCAATCTCTGCAAATGCAGGAACAGGCGGTCTCTTTTCCAACTTGGCATACACCCCAGGTAATGCCCGTGCCTTGCTGTCGGTGAGGTGGCACCAGACGAGGTAGCGCACCGACGAAGGCACCCCTTCTTGCAGCAGTTTCCGGATCTTTTTGTTCTTGCGGGCTTGCGACGGAGGGACGGTGGGAAATAGCCCCATCCACTTCAATTCCCGTTGGCGGTGCGCATCAACAGACTCGGCGGATTCCGTTAGAGTGGTCGGGACCAATGGTGACCTTGGCGCGTGGGATAGCGAAGACGCCGCGTCGCCAGGAACATGAGAGACGTCGGTCTTGATGGGTGAGTCAACAACATCGCGACTGGTCAACGTCGACTCCTGGCTCGTCCGGCCAGTCACCTGAGGTATTGAAGGCTTGACGAGCTCAAAGTCCATATCCTGCACCTGAACCATCTCATTTTCTCCACTCGTTGGAAATGATGCCACGCTGACAGCGTCATCCAACTTGTGTCGCACGCTCGCCTTCATTCGAAGTGCCGGAAGACTGAGTTTGGTTTTGAGAGCGAATTCTTGTACGAGCGGCGAAGAACGTGCGCTTTGCGAAGCCGTCTCAGGGATCGCCAAAGGTGAAGTAAGCGAATGCGAGTCGCTCGAGACAGAGCTTGGACGGGGACCCTCGACCGAGCTGCTCCGAGGTACATCAAGCGAGTCTTGCCGTCCTGGCATCAACGGATGCGGTGACGTTGTGCTCCGAGGGCCCCACGAAGACTCAGACGTCCTGCTCGTCACCATGGGGGATCCTGATACAGGTGGCATATCCTTGTCCTTGTCCGAGATGCTCGTCAAGGGGGAGCTGGAACTCATTCCCAGACTGGTCAGCGATCCATTCGTGTTGACAACCAGCGTCGAGTCAACAAACCGTGGAGAAGGCGTAACGAAACGTTCATGCGATAGCGGACTTGACGGCAATTTGACTTGCGTGGGTGACTGTGCGACAGGAGAGGCGGGAAGACCCTCAGACGGCTCACGGTCGTTGTTACTAGTATGTATGACCAACGGGGGTAGGGTCTGTCGAGGCATCAACGAGGGCGGGAGAGATGATTTGCGAGGCGACGCAGAGGCGTCGGCAACACCCTCCACCTTCACCACAGGCTCTTCCCGACTGTACAACCGATTCATGAAGAGTTATTCACTCGACCAAAGAATGCATACTAAATCTGACTGACCTTTTTTCTTGCGACGTGGTGGTGAGAGCACGGGCGCCAAACTCAGAAAACGACCTCGAGCGTGGGCGAGGAGCGCCAACTTGAGGTAAAAATCCCTCCCTCGGGATAGGCAAGGAGGGCGACGACGGATGCACATCAGACTCTTGGGGATTAGCCGCGCTCGTAATGGCCGTCGCTGACCTTTTGGGCAGCCGCAGCGTCGACGGGTCCCTAATGCCTGAACTGCCCTCATTCACAAAGACGCTGTTGCCCACGGGACTCCTACGTGCAGGCGCAGAAACAGTCGCCGCTCTCGTAGGTACCGTGTTCTCTGGATGAGAGGTTCCCCTGCTGCTGCCGCCGCCAGTTCTCGTTTGTAGTCCTGCTGGAGGCATAGACAGCGGGGGGAACGGGTCCAACGAAAACAGGATTGGCACGGGGCCCATGCTCGAGCTCAAGTCGGGCTGACATCGCGCGAACAGCGTCCTGGGGGGTCTCCTTGCCGGGCCTTGAGGTACCGGGACCGACAGACTGCGAAGTTGGTGAAGGATGTGTGTCGAGAAAAAAGTCGTGCCTGGTGGCGTGGGCTGGTTGGTCGGCGTGTTCCCCGCTCCAAGTCCGGGGGACACGTACGTTTGCGGGGTCGCTCGTCCGTACATTGGGCCTTGTGACTGAGGTACTGCTTTGGGTGCGTTTGGGTGCGGAAGGAACATGGACGTCCGAGCGAAGGGATGGGGTGAGAGGTTTGGCTGGGGGCGCGGCCTTAAAAAAGAGTCCTTCTCTCCGTCATGCGGCTGGTCGGCAGAAGGGAGTCCTTGACCAGGGTCCGTGACGACCGTCGTCTCGGCCACGTTCAAGGTTGGCCGAGGCAAGGGAGATGCCGCCTCGGTTTCCACAACGGAATTATCGACGCTTATGCTGATGCCCGGTTTCAGTCCCTCTTCGTCGTCCACAACGATGGCGCGCTCCCCTGAAGAACAATCTGTGGCTGGCACAGGCGCGGACAGCGCTGATGATGCACCAGACGATGACGAAGCACGTTCGCGCTCGGCCTCCATCGTTGCCCTCAATGCAGACGCCATCCCTCCACCTTCAACCGGCGACTTGGGCGGTCCCTCCATTGTCGAGTTGCCCGATTTGTTGCTGTGCCTCCGCCCGTGGTCCTGATCCGAGCCATCTTCCAAGTCTGTGAACCTCGACGAATGTGGTGATCCAAAGGTTGTATGCAACAGCGGCGAAAGCGCGGTGTGCGTGAGCAGAGATGCCAGTCTTCCTTCGTCGGCGTCCTGCCCCTGCGAATCCTCTTCCTGCGTTACCTCGACCACCTCGATGTTCAACTCAACCTCGGCATGGCCGTCCTCTGTAGATCCATGTTCGACCTGCAACTCTTTCTCCCCGTGTTCTTCATCGCCTTGCATATATCCATCATGCACAATTCTCAGCCGAGATTCTGTCCGCACAGGAACATGCGCTGGGACAGCCGGGAACTGGGCACTCAGTGGCAGCACATGCGATCTGTGGGTCGACTCATCCGACGCCGAGCGTGTCAAAGAAGGCCGCGAAAACGGCATCGAGGCAGACATGGAACTTGACGAACTCTCAAAACTGGGTCTCAGATGACCGCTCGTCCCATCGCTGCCACTGTTTGGTCGATGCCGATGAGCATCGAAACTCGGCCGATCGAGTGGAACAGGCATCGGTGGTGCATGCCGGCGAGCTTTAGAAGACGCTTTGGAGGCGCCCGAAGATTTGGACATGACGGACCCGCGTCTTGAAGTGGCAGACAGCCGCTTGGACGCAAGCGAGTAACGCGAGTACTGGTAGTCGTCGTAGATGTCGTCCCAGTAACCACCATCGTCTTCGTCTTCTTCCTCGTCTCCGCCTTCGCTTTCCTCTTCTTTGCTTCGATGATATCCATTCGATTCTTCAACCCTAACAAGTGACGACGGAGTATAACGCGTCCATGGGATCGGCGTCGTGCTTCCGTTCTTATTGGAGACACCGGAGGCATTCCCATCAATACCCAAGCCGACGCCATCGCCCGCGACTGGCAACCCGCTGGAGTCGTTCCCATTCTTGACCTGCCTTGTCCGTTCCACATGGTCTTCGTCCTCATCCTCCTCGTCATCCATCGCACCCATCAAGGACAACCCAATCCCAAGCTCCCCATCCGAATGCGCATCCTCCTCTTCCTCAAGCTCTTCATCGTTCTCGCTCACCTTTGCCCCTCTCCCATCGTCTCTCTCGCTGGCTCGAAGCGCACGTTGGCCCCCATCTTCCGAGTGACTCGTAGGTTCAACATCGTCTCCATCCACTTCATCCACCGAATCGTCCAACCGTTGACGGAACGCATCGAGCGTCGACAGACGCGTCGTATTTCCTTCTTCTTCCGCCTCGTCCCATCCACCGTCCCCGTTTCTACACTCACGCCCTTGTCCCACCTCATCTTCGTCATCCTGCCCATGTCGGTCATCCGCATGCACCGTCCCCGCGGCAGGCGATGGCAATGACGACGAGAGCATCGCTAGTGGCGACGTTCGCCCGCTCGCAACAGCCATCGCAGCACCTCCCATCGCAGAAGGGCCACTGGGCGAAGGAAGCGCCGTCACAGGGAGCGTAGGCGATGGCGACGATACTCCGGGCAGAGGCGGTAACGGCGAGCTCGGGGGTGGCGAAAGAGGCGCATTGTTCGGCTGGCTGACACCGAAAGGGGACGAAGACGCGGATGACGCACGCGTGAGAGGCGGGGTAAGTATACCATTGACACTGGCATTCATCTTCGAACTCGCGTGGGAGCTTGGCGGTGAGGGGGATGGGCTAGGGCCGTACGGATTCGTGAAAAGCGGGTATGGACTCGGGCTATTAGATCCCGATCCAGACGAAAACGCATACTGAGACCGAGCATTAGGCCCTTGCGGGAACCCTGGCAGACGAAACCCCAGTGACAGAGCACCTGGACGGCAAAATGAGCGATGACGGGAGATTACGGCATGAAAAAAAAGACCGACCGGGAAGACCAGGAGAACGTTGACCAGGTGCCAACGAACTGGGTAAACCAGGGGACAGCGACCCCGGATGGACGAGAGAAGGAGACGTCGGCGGCCGCAACGAGATAGAAGCTGGTATTCCAGGAGACAGTGGACTGGGTAATCCAGGAGAAACGAACGTCGGTCGTGCACTTTCCCCGGACCCCGCAGGAGGCACGGAGAGTGGAGGGAAACCAAGCGACGGTGTCGGTCTGGGTGGCTTGCTCACTCGTAGCGGTGCGACTACAGAGGTGACCCTGCCGTTTTTATCATCACCTATTTCCAAAGGTGGAGGAACGAGGACGAAGCCCATTGGTGATTCCGTACGGAACTTGCTCATGTCGAATTGCTTAGCCTCCAGCTCCGAGATGGACCCAACGGATTCAAACGAGCCATGAACACCACCGGACCCGTACGTTGAAGTCGATGCAAAGGAAGTGCCCGACGTCGACGCCGAGGCTGACACAGAAGTCGAAGTTAGAGTAGAAGCTGAAAGCATCGTGTTTGGCGTCGACGTTGAGACTGGGGAAGAAACAAGCTTGTGTGAAACAGAACCGTCGTTCGCTTGGTCGACCATGCCGTACTCAGGGTTCTCAGGAACATCCTTCTCTGTTTCTTCCGAATGTATTGACCCGTCTCTGGATGCTGGCCTATCAAAAGCAACGTCTGCAGCCGAGTAAACAGACGTAGCAGTGGAAGCTTCCGAATACATTGATGCCGACCCTACCGAAAAAATGGAAGCACCGGAGACTGAAATGGTCATCTGCGAGGGTTTGGCATGCCCGGACTTTGCGCTGGGGGCGGTGGATGTATGCGCCGTGTTGACCATCGTGGTTTCGCCAGAGCCAGGAGCAGCAGTTGGGGACTGGTCTCCCGAGTGGCGTGAATACGAAGTGGAAAAGGACTGCATCGGTACATGGGACTTGGGATAAGCGGGCGGCGTTTGCCTTGCCCTGGATGCTGGTCTGGAATCAGGTGGTGATTCGGAGGCATGCCGAGACCTCTCTCTGACCAGTTCTGCTTTTGAACCGATTTCGTCGACCAAGGAGATGGATGTCCTACTCTCCGACCTGCCAGTGCCGACAGTGACACTGGCTCTCTTTGCCATGACGGGTTTCTTCAGCTTGCCATGAAACCGCACATCTTTTCCCGAAAACCGCCCCACGACGCCCTCGCAATGGCCCTGACGGGGAAGCAAAACGACGCAGCAAGCATCAGCGTCGCACCAAAACCGGAGACGGGAAACAGCAAGCCAGGGCGACTCACGAGATAGACCCCAGGGTCCGGTAGTTGCATCAACACCGTGATCTCGTCGTCCTGCGAGACGTCAGCGGGTGCACACAAGAAAAATAAAAGAAGACACGAGTCGCGAACCGCGAACACTCGCCTTCAAAAACATCAAGTCTTCGCCCATCTCCTGCGCGACACAATCCACGATAGCGGTACATTTGCCGATACCACCCTTGGCTGCGAACCGCGTCCACCGTGCGAGCTCGTGAGCATCCATCTGGCGAGCCGCTCGTGCGGTGAAGGACGTAACGAGGGGTTCTGAAGGACGTCCAGGACGGGAGAAAAAAAAAGAGCGTGGAATGGAGAGCGGACCCTGGCTGCTGTCAGAGGGCACAGATGGGCCTGAAGGGTAAATTAGTCAGGAACGTGAGACGCGCGGGGTGTGATGTTTTGTGCGTGCGCCCCCATCGCGCTCGAGACTCGCTCGACGGTGCAGAAATGCGGTCGGGGCCGAGGCGAAAAAGACGTGGCCAGACCGGCGAGGGTCGCTGAGACACGCGGGCGAGAGGTTGGATGCTCACCTCGGGCGTTTGAGAGAACAAGACACGGGCGAACACTGCAGGACGCGGTCGACGACCTCGGAGTAGTGGCAGCGTCGGACGCGGCGGCGCGTCTTGCGACCACCCCGACATCTGAACAGACCACGTGGCCGTTCATCAATATGCGGGGGATCACCCAACCCCAATCACCGTCGTGTAAATACTCCAAGATCCGTGTGCATACACCGTCGTATAGTCATGATCAACCGTCGTGGAAGAGTGTCAAGGACAGAAGAAAAAAAGAAGAGGATTATCGGTATAATATCGAGAGAAATGAAGAAAAGCTTGGTGTTCAATGTCGTTCCCATCACTGGTCCCGAGTTACGCACTGTCCCCGCTGCCCCGTCTCGTCGACTCGCCCCCAAACTGCCCGAGTCGGAGCTGCCACCCAAAAATGTAGTCCTCGAACGGGCTGTCCTCGTCGATAGGAATCCGGTTCGTGATAGGCCAGGGTCGCGATCCGGAGGACGAAGAAGAACCCGACCCCGACGACGACGATCGCGCCGAGTCCACGTTGAACAGCGCATCATACGGCCGAGCGTTCCGCCATTCCCTGGAAGGAGACTCTCTCGAGTTTGGAATTACCATCGTCGGCCCGTGTCCGTGCGTTTCAAAACCGGCTTGCTGGCGCTGTTGCTGGAGCGAGGAACCACTCCCGCCATGAAACGCGCCAGAGGATGGCGGAACAAACGGGAATGTGCCCTCTCTCCGCGGCCCCGCTGGCATATCCATGAACATCGACCCGGGAGCCCCGTTCGAACCTGCCATCGGACGACGACCAGTTACTTCATGCCTCGTGCTGACATCGTCAACGGCCATGTTCGAGCTTGAACCAATACCAACGCCCACATCCGATCCTTGCCCACGTAGCAAAGACACGGTCCCAATGGGGCGCGCACCAGGCCCGTCCGTTGCACCCATGCCACCGCCAGCTGTCGGACGAGACGAGATTGTCCCAGATTGATTCGGAGGCGGCACGCGGAGGTGGTAAGGCAGTTCCTGTGTGTACGGTGGCTGCTCGCGTGCACGCTGCTGTTGTTCCCGCATGCGCTCAACAAAAACGTTACCCACATCTCGTAATCTTGGGCCGCCAACGGGCGTCGAAGACGGCCATCGTTCCACAGTGACGTCTCTTCCATCGTTCATCATCCTGTCAAACACCATCGTCGCAAACGATACCGGTCTCTCACTGTTCGATTGCGTTCGCCCATGAGCACGCGGGAACCTGCCGCCATTTCCCAAAGTGGAACTGCTTGCCCCAAAAGTCATCTCAGCCGGATTTGCAGGATCTCTGCGCAAACGTCTCCGAGCGGGCGCAGGCTTGGGTGACGCCTTGACCTCTTCACGACATACAGGACAAGTGTTGGCTGTCCTCAGCCATTGCTGTACGCGGACAATATCACTGAACAACCCCGTGAGGGAAGCAATTCAGTAGTACTCACCTCTAAACAGTGCTTGTGCAACCAGTGCGGGCACTCCAACAACTTTGTGACGACATCCGAAGGCTCGTACTATTTGGAAACACCAAGCATCAGTAGATGAATAGAGAAAGATAAAGGTACATACGTCGTCCAAGCAAATAGGACACCTCGTTTCGCTGTCTTCCGTTTTCCACTCCTTGAACGTTCCAGTCGGAAGAGATGCAATCACCTCCTCTGGCGTCGCTCTAGAACGAACCTCGCCTAACATGTTCGACAGCGATAATAGTGCTTCGTATGAACCGTCAAACTCCTCGTCCGGCTAGGAAGGAAGTCAACCATCAGTGTCCGTCCAAAACGTCAGCACTGAGTGTGACACATACCATATAATCACCGAGGTTTCCTCTCCGCCCAAACCCACTTCTTAACATACCGGGCCTAAAGGCACGTATACCATCGCTACCTCTGTCTAGCTGTAACCTCTGCCGCAGTGTCCGCAGGCGCGAGCGCTGCTCCTCGGCAACCTCAGCTCGCACAGGACCACTTGCAGTCGGAGGCGGGGGAACGAATGTGTTACGAGAACCAGACGAAGCACGCCATGGTACATCTCGCGTTATCACCGGCGTCGGTTCTGCAGGACCACCATTCACAGTCCAATGTGATGGTCCCGAGACACTCCGTGCGTCCGTGCGGGACTCTTGCTCCATCATGTTCATATTCCCAAGAGCCATCGATCGCCTCCGGTGTTGTTCCTGCGGGCGGGCCCCGATCGGACGGGAAGGCGACCGTTGTCGTGATGACGGTGACGAGCCCGTTGTGTTCGAAGCCGACTGGGGGTTCGTGAATCGCGCTAGCCTAGAGCGTATAGAACCTCCCAGGCCCAGCGAGCTTCTCCTATTCTCGCTTACAGCTTCGGTCCCTGGTCGGTTTCCGTTCCCGTTCCCGTTCCGAGGGCCACCAGCGACATCAGTGCGTTCATATCGGGAGACAGTAGCCGAGCTTGACACCATGGTATTATTCTGGTTGGGAGGCCGGTATGGCTGTCCTGTCGCTGTCGATGCATTCCGCCGCCCATCCTCGTGCGAACGATAGAAACTCTCGAGGATCCGCGCTGGTAAGAACCGATCCCGCTCTGTTCTTTCCGGAGGAGAGGGTCGGTAACTGTTGCTCTCGTATGAGGTTGGCCCCGCTGGACCAGAGGGTGCCGGTCGTGCGGAACCGGAAAACATATTTCGGTTGGGGTGTTGGAGGCGTCCTGGGGAGTCGTAGCCAACAGTGCTGCCTCTACGTAAAACAGAGAAGCCAGGTCGAAGGGTCAGGCTACGAGGCGGCGGTGAATAGTCAGGAGGTGGAGTGCGACTACAAGAAATGTCAAAATTAGCGTACTGTAGTGAACACTGCGAATATCGATATCTTACCCTGCATAAGGATGTGGCCGAGACCATTCTGGAGAAGGCGGGCGCTAAAACCGGAGGCTGTCAGACCAGAAATACAATTACCGAGAATATCACCTACTGTACGCATAAAGTCATCCAAATCCATCTCGCTCCCACTGTCCTCGAAACCAAGTCGTGAAACAGGGCTAGGTATCGCAGGTCCGCTTGAGGAGAAAGAGGTTTGGTCAACTTCTGCATTCCTCCTCAGTGAATCTCTGAACAACCCAGATTGGAAAGACGACAGATTCAGGTTGCCGTACGAATATTGTTGGCTGTTATTCGTTGTCGCAGTCGTTGCGGTGACATTCGATGTCGTGGTGATTGGCATAGTTCCATGTTGACTAAGAGACGACGGGGGGGCCACTAAGGTTGGTCCAGGATGGCGTGAAGATTCCTCCCTCGCAGAGCTCGTAGTCGTCCGAGTGAGCCCGGAAGTGAAACTCCTACCTCGGATATTTTGGCTCTGTCGGTCCCCCCGGCGCTCCAGTTCCCTCTCCCACTCCCGTGCCATCTCTTGCTGCTGCTCCCGTCCCAGCTGCCGTTCCCGCTCTCGTGATTGTGATTGTCTTCCCTGTTCCGTCACTCTCGACATATCCCAGTCAAGCAACCAAGATTCAGCCCGTTCCTCCCTCGCGGTCCTCTGCGATGCCTCTGGAAATAAACTCGAAAGGGATCGCTGAAACGATATCGGTGGCATTGGCTCTGCTCTGTTTGTTGTCGACTGCGACGCACGCGTAGCGCTAGCGCCGAAAAGAGGATGATACGAACTTGGTCCACTCGCTGACACATTTTCCGCACTTAGACTCGGTGGTACCGGCGATGCGACACGGGTATTCCCGCGCTCGTGTTCACCCAGCAAGCTGCCTGACCACCGATTTTCCATCTCATCCGCCTCAAAACTTGACCGACGGGCCCGTGCGCGGAATCGCTCAAGAGCGAGGGCATGCCGTCGCTCAGATGCGCTTTCGGACATTAATGAGTTGGAGGTCGGCATGGATGTCCACGAAGAATTGAGATGTGTGTGCGTGTCTAGCGAAGTGATTTGGTTGGCGTTGACTCCAGTGGTGATGGGTGCAGGGACCCTCGACCTCTCGTTGTGGCTTCCTGGTACACGTGGTGGCGTGGATGCTGTCGGTTAGAGGTATAACTCAGCTTTTCGTACAAGCTTTTCATCCTAGCATTACACACCTCCCAGAGAAGTATATCTGGATGTAACAGGCCCTCGGCTGGATGATGGCCTGGTTCGGTCTTGGGAAGAGGACCCACCAATATCGAAGACATCGAATACGGAGGGAACAGATTCCCGCTCTATGGTGTGGTCCCCGATGATTCTAACACGGTCCCCAAGCCGGCTTTGTGACGTCAATCCTGCTGCCAAAAAGTAAGGAAATATCTGAAGGACAAAAGGCGATCATTGTGCGAAGTTGCTTACCCAAGTGATCTTCTAGACGAGATGACGAAACCTCGTGGTCCCGACTTGGAACTGAGCTATTGACACTCCTTCTTTGCGATTGACCATTGACTGAATCCATCTCAACATCTGGCGTACGATATCCGAGCAGGACGTCATCCGTCACACTAGATGATGGAGAGTGCGATGGCAGATCGGATGGCAACACCAGTGGAGACAAGCTCCCGCGTACATGTCTTATGTGGGAAGTGGACGGGGCCGCGGACGTTTCGACAAAGGCTGATGATCTGGCGCCCATTCGTGTGGTATTTTCGCTGGACGAGGGTCGCATGAGAGCAGACGTAGAGCTGGAAGAGACTGGTTCTCCCACGCGTTCATGTGCCACGAGCGATGAAGAGCCGCCAACAGAAGGGCGATAAGAAGGATAGGGCGGACATCGAGGAACATTACCATAAACGGGGGGAAACGATGTAGAGGGGACACCGCCGGATACGCCGGCCGAAGTTGCTGCCGCTACACTAGCACTGCCTGAAACTGGAGAAAACGGGAAGTGTTAATTGATTCGTGGTGACACAAACGTGTGAGATACTGACCGTTGGAAGATACAAAGGTGGATGATGGACTAAGAGTTTCGCCGGGTGTGAGGGACACATAAGATAGAGCAGGGCCCGTAGTAGTGGAAGGCAGTCCAGAGGGGCCATTGGAATGGAACGTTGATGAATTAGAATCCCAATGATCATTCAATGGGGCTGAATCTCCGTCAACGGAAGGGCCGAAAGGTGGCAGTGGTGTGGAACGTGTAGCTGCGAGGGAGGTACGGAGAGCTGCGATTTGTCGGTCAAATTCTGCGAAACGCTGGAGAGAGGTGCGAAAAGTGTCCTCTTGAGGGGGAGGAGAGGGTACATGGGTGCGTTGAGGTTGCGCAGGGGGAACTGGAAGACGCAAATCGGACATGCGGACATCTTGGGTAGAAACAAAAGAAGCAGGTGAGGCCACAGGGTGTGTTGGGCAATCTACGGCGTTCACAGGGTGCGCAGACGGGCCATCGGAGAGATCGCTGCGCGAGCTAGATTGTGCGGTATTGTAACCACTCGAGGACGGATTGGAAGAGTCGTCTGTACTGGAAGAGCTTGTGCTGCGAGCTCTCTTATTCCTGGTCTCTGGGTTGTGCGGGCCCGACGGAGGGACCGTGGCGGGAAAGCGACGGTTGTTCGACGAGGAGGACGTGCCACTTGTGGTGGGTTGGACGGGCATGGAGTTGTCAGGATCTGAATCATACCCGCCACACTCCTCGAACGGGCGCTTTCCATGCGCATGCAGATTGACACGGTGCAGGTGGGACGACGACCGGTAGTCCGAAGACGACATCGAGCAGACTCGACACGGTCAATGATGGTGGAGGAGAAGGAACAAGAAACGAGGGCGAGCCTGTTTTTTTTTCTGTTCCACTGCAGTGCCCGCCAGGGAAGAATGAAAGGGCATCCACCCTATGAGCTCAATTCACGTCGGCTGCGCGGCTCCAGCTCGCCCAGCCCACGGCCACCCGGTGAGATCCAGCTGGGTACTCGTTTCATACTACTACAGTTATTTCACAGCACCAGGCACAGTGAGAATCCGCCCTGCAGGTGCGAGAATCTCCTGGCTACATGCGGGCGTCATGGTGGTCATGTTGTGCGCCATGATGGGTATGCACGCATCCCACCCCGGTGGCCAGGACTATAAACAGCCTCTGATGCCGTATGGGGCGACAAGGGCGACGGTGGTGTTGACACTGCCCCCATCCCGTTCGTTTTCAGTGGCATCATCCGCGATGGTCGCCCCACAGCAGCTTCGTCCGACGCTCGCATCCTCTGCCAGCTGTCATCAGCGCGCTTCGGGTCTGGTCTCGATCGACTCACTCTCGAGCACCACAAGTATGTGCAGCAGCATCCCAGAACGGCTCCAAACACCACCCCCACTGTCAGCATGGCCAAGACCAACGCCGTGGTGACGCCCCCCTTCGAGCCGTTTTCCCTTCCGAGCATCCACGCAGTTACATTAACTACCACACCCTCACCCTCGCTTTGCGCTTGGATACGATGTTCCGTGCTGGTTTCTGTGGTCGCGCTCCCAGTCGAACTCGCTGTGAACAACCGAATGATACCACGTCAGTATGATCCGGCCAGGGTTTTGACTCGAAAACTTAACTTACCTGGCTCTCTCGGAATCACACCCGATCCGCTTTTGGCTGGGAGTTCCGCTCCCTTCCCACTTTGGCTTGTGTCTGAGTCAGAGAGTCCTGCCCCTGTCGGTTTGGGTACTTCATCGGTTTCTACATTTTGCACCCTTCAGGATCCCGTGAGTCACGCGTTTGCGATGGGCATTTTAGCGTTTCTCTTTAAACTGTCAACGTCACACCACGTACGATCTAGCGTCCAAGTATGCACCCTCCGACGGCCAGGTGACCAAATGTGTCTTGGTCCCATGCATCTCCGTCGGCTTCTGTCTCCAAGCGCAGTCTGAGGTCACTTTGGAAGGCGGTGCGGCAAGTGTCACCTCGGGTCCAGCGATGGCAAGAATGGATGCCAACACCCAGGATATTTTCATGATGCGACGCTGGTGTCGATGTAAGGGATCAGTGGTCCGCAAGGTCCCAGAGCTGCACTCACTTCGCTTGCGGGTTTCAAGAGCCCTAACCCTGGCCTTCCGTCTCTAATAAGCCTGGATCATTGATAACACGAACGATTGGGGCTAGCTGTATGGCTGGCTGTCATTTCACGTACCAGGATGACACCATGCTACTAACAGCTCCATTCATGCGTATTAGTTTTTTTTACAGCAACTCACGGACCGACTTGGCGTTGTCTAGTCCTACGCGTAGGGGCACTCCGCATGGGTCCAAACCATTCTACGCCCTCAACAAGAAATGTGACCATTTGTGTCAATATTTTCGTCATCCCGGAGGCCGACGAACTTACACATTCACGTCATGATGACATCGCGCATACATCCGGTTCCCTCGTCACGATGACTAAGTGGAAACCCTGGCGTCAGCGCTTCGCGTATTTGTGCTCAGATGCATAGCATACCATCTGATCAGCTCTTCGATACTGGTTTTCTTAACCATGCTGTAGAGCTGCCATACCACAGATACGCCAACTAATTGAGCTTGTCAATTCGCCATCAGAACGGAGCGAATTAATGACGCGGGATGCAGTGGCGGAAGGACGCCCGAGCCGCCCATGTCTTTCTGGGGTCCTGCGCGCATGACCCCCTTATCTTTTTATCGTGGCAGTCGTTCGTACGTACACTCGAGCCTGGATCTCCACCACAGTCCGCATGTGTCGTGTGGTGAGGCGCACATGCCAAACACCAAGGTTGCAGAGTTGTTCGTGGCCCATCGGCGCAACTGTGGTTGAGTGTGGCAGCACCACCATCACCTCATTTCCCCCTTGACGGCAGGCTGGGCATGTTACCTTTTCATCATTTGCTGGGTGAATCGCAAGCTCGACCCAACCAATAACAAATAAGAGGTTACGATGACCGGGGCATGCCTTGCAAGGGCCGGGTCGCATGGGCATTGGTTGACACGTTCCCCCAGAGCCATGATATAAACAGAACCGGATTGGTACCCTTTCGAAACTCTTCTCCACACCCGCGGCGGTCTCGGGGACTGCAGCTGAGACCTTTCACTGGCCACATGCACGAACTGGTATATGGCGCGACAGACGTACGGAGAGCGACGCAAATATCTCTGCGTGTGCAACGTGAAACACTCATGTCAACCGCGGGGGCGTTCCTTGGCTCCTGTGCTCGTTCGCCGAAGGGATCGAGGGCCTCGCGTAAGTTGCATAATGCATTGGCTGAGATTTGTTGGTTGCTACCGCGTAATAATGTGACCATGCGGCGTCACCCGCCCATGGCCTTATTTTTGGCCATGGCAATGTGCTTCTCGCATTTTACAAGTTGAACGGGGAACTTCTCCGATAGATCCAAGCTGGACACTAGCAATGAGGATACGTTTCAGGCCGCCTCCACCAGCTTTATTAGACAGGCTGAAGATTCCAAGGCGCGGAACCTCGGAGGTTCGTCCACTGTCTTCTTTGTGACTCCTCAAGCCGAACTAGGTTACTTACCGCAATCTTCGCTCCCTATTTCACCACCATCGTGATCACCAAACTGCATATCCTGCTGAAAAGCGTGAGATTTGGATCCCTGGACGATATGGTTAGACGTCCCAACACCATGCCCTCTCTGCACTGGATGTTTGCTAGTTGGGTCTATCGAAAGAGGACGCAGTGGGCAGTGGAAGGGCTAATTATTCCAGGAACGCGCTTGCAAGTACGTCCCGCCAGTTCGAGTCGTCGTCTATTAGTCGAATATACTCTCAAACCTTGCCTGGATTCCTGACTCAGCTACCATTGTCGGAACGTGATGGGCCCGTGAACTAGCCTGTGTAAGCGCATTTTAGGTGTCAGTGGCAAAAAATGAGGTCCTACATCGTCTTGCCGACGGCATAACAGTGTGGCATGATTCAAAACTAACGGTACCTGCTTATATGCTCGTGGTATCGCAAAGCTCGGTTCGCCCGAGCAAACATTTCTGGTTGAAATCGCCTCACCGAGTCATCTCGACCGTGTGGACGAGGGTAGCACGTTCTGACCGGTGATACGCGGTATGTCATTGATAATACGCGCCATGAGGCCCGTCGGGCTTGACTCCTCCTCGGGTTTTGCAGCGTAAAAGCGGGACCCGATGACTCCTCGTATGCGACACATGGCTGTGCTTGTGCGTGGATGGCTGGGGACGGCAGCGTCGAAAAGGCCAAGCGAGTGGTGGCTCGTTGAAGGCGCGTTTGTGGCTGTCACAATTGTCACACGACGCATTGATCGTCCGAATATGGCGGACCAGTGCTTTGGCGTTTACCATCGCGTTCTTGGGCCCGCCACACGATGTCGCCCTTTTTCAGCCAAACACCGCTGGGAACAAACGAGCTGCAGTGCATTGTTGGCCTCACGACAGTGCGTATCTTGTGTCATACCGGTCAAGCACTGAGGTATTGAGAAGTCAGTGCACGCATGCACCGAGTGGAGGTCATATCAGTGTGGAGGTTTGCTTTGTCCGCGTGCGGAAAGGACAAGAATGAAGCACTAATTGCAGTGTAACTCTTTCATCGCTTGAATTCTCCGTGCCAACGCATGGAATTGAGCGCCCCGCGCTTTGAGCTCATGGCGAACTGGATAAAGACACTGAGTGTCAAGGATTGGCCACGCCAATATCCACCGTAGTGGTCTGAGTCCCGAGAGATATAAATCACCCCTGGGGCAGGATTCTCTGCCTGCACATACTCTTTCAACACTTTCGTTTGCCCAGAGACCATCCTACGATTAGCTTGAACATTCTCGTGGCGTCGTCTGTAGTCCATGGGCGCGGTATGTTCATGTTCCCGATCAGGCTCAGAACTGACGGATTGGTTCCAGACATTTTCTTGCGACACTGCCAACTGTGGCGAGACCTTCTTGAGGGCTTACGAGCTTAGAAAACACAAAGCCACTCATGATAACCCGGACAAGTATGTGCGAGCACTTTAATGAGGCTAACGCAGAGCTTGACGTTAATTAACAGGGTGTTTTATTGCCCGGAATGTAAATTTATCACTCTCCAAAAGAAGAATCTTGGTATCCACTATGCAAACCAGTGAGCTTACTTTTTGCGTGCGTTCGCTTTGTAGTTATTCATGTCTTTTCCTAGCACTGGCAAGAAGATTTACGAGTGTCCTGACATGATCACCTTTGTTGATACCTCCGGGATCGTGGCTCGTGAGGAGTGCTGCAGCTACAGAACGAACGACCCGGCCGCCTTGATCAAACACCGGAAGAGACTCCATGGGTATATACCCTCACCCAACCGAAGTTGGTCCGCAAAGGCTACTCGCCGTTCGCTCTGCGCTCCTTTGACAGAGATGGTTAGAAACACTTCACATTGCACGCCGTCTTGCGTTCCAAACGAAATCAATAGTTCCAGTAGCCGCACTACATGCACGTCCACGTTCACCGAGTCTCTCGATGATGCCCCTAGATTCCTCTGTCCGCGGAACACGGATACAGGTGGACAATCGACGTCAACGCAGGCATGTCCTTCCGACGTATCCGACTCCGATTCCGATTCTTCCACTTCCAGCAGCGCAACGCTTGCTTCTTCTCCAAGTGGGAAAACGGGACTGGATAGCCCTTACAGCCCCTCGCTAGAATCAGGCTGGATGGCAGAACACAAGACGGACGACGGCACATTCGGCACGACTGGGATGGTATATTTCTCGTTCACGAACCCTCTCCATGTGGCCTCCTCCCTAGCTCACACTGTTTTCGACTCGCGAACGGGCCGGGAAGGATGTCTATGCCCCGAATGGATGGTCGAAGCCGGAATCGAGGGATGGGAGCGATCCGTGTTGGAGGCCCACAAGGATTTTTACACAATCTGATGTTCGTGCTGGCATGCATCAGTGAATGGTGTCCCTCCTTCACTTTTAACCTATTTATTTGTTTAATCCTGTCACACCGTTCATATACACTCCCGCTCGTTTGTCATAACTGTCCTCCTACCATGTGTCGATAATAAGTCGCCATCTTGTATTGGCTCTAGCATACCATTGCAATTCGAACATTCTGTGCATGCTTCGCTTCGGCAATCACCCCTTTCGAATGGCTATGTAGCTGGGACATCGCATACTACAGTGAGGTCAATGTACTGTCCATCATCGTTTATGATCGTAACTGCATTTCTCTCCGTCATCTGCCGTGCTCAGCTACCGGCTATGGTTCAAGAACATCCAGACCGCCAACAGTTACAGAGCGGCTTCCTCGGCTCGACATGAAATAATTGCCGTGTAGCTGCGGCGTGACTTCGGAATGAACTTGCCACTATGCGAAACGACATGTCGCTCCTACGCAATCTCTCCTTCGAGCGCCCCACTATAAACTGTCGCTACATATTCCTTTTTCTGCGGACACCATGATACATGAAATGTCGTGTGGCATAATCCCTTCCTTCCCTTTAATATTTACGCTGAACAGGTGAAAATCACCTAGGGTGGAAATACTTGTACAGATCCTCAACGAACATCCGCCTCGCGTGGTCAGTCAAACTGGCTTGCAACCATAACCAGACGGTGATCATCGCTTAGATATTCTCACTCTTGTGCGCTTTCTGCGGAATCACCTCGAACTTTGCGGTGTCCCCACTGCCTTCCTCGACGTAGCGCGGCTCTGTCCACGTCGTCGTTGCCGCCGGACCATACGAGAATTGGACTGTTGATGGGAGTGCATTCTCCGTCGTCTCGTTCCATCCTACTCCAGATGCCACCCGCAGGATCACCATCTGCGGTGATATGCACTGCGAGCCATCAGTACTCGTCAAAATTTATCCTGTCACTTACCATCATCATGTTGTACACAGACAAAAACCCGGTCCATACGCTACTCGATGCGTTCATCGAGATCCCAAACGACACCAGAAACGCCATCCCGGCAATCGAATACGGCAATACCGACTCGATAATGACCGCCAACAGGGAAAAATAAACCATCGCATAGTCCTCCCCGAGGTGTCTCTTCACATTCCGGCCGTGTGTTATCATGCGATAGCAGATCAACGCAGTCAGGAGCACCGTCTGTCCCACGGCCATGCTGAAATATGCAATCCCGAACTGAGCACTGAAGTTGTTCAAGTAATTCGGCGGACTCGACGATGTATAGAGGACCAGGGTGCCTAGAACTTGGGTACGGTGGCGTCAATCTTGTACCACCCAGAGACGACTGCGTCATTCTTACCCAACGTGCCAAACCACAGCACTACGGATGCAATGATCACTCGGCGGCTGTCCCAGACCAGCCGACACCGGTGGATCTGGGGTTAATCATTTGAGCAAGAGCGCTTTACATCCATCGTTCATGTCTTACCATCAATGCGTCCGTCATGAGCTGCAACACGAAGGCCGCCGTCGTCCCGAAATCCATATACCAAACTGTGACGTTCCCTGTCCAGTACGCGGCAGGGCCACCTGGAATGTTATCATCTTCCACCCACATTTTCTCCCCAAAGACCGCCTGCGTCGACACCCAGATGGTAACCAACAAGAGCATGACAGTACTGAATACCGCGTAAAACACGTCAACTTTCTGGCACTGTCGCTTGCGAGACAGCAGGACGTGCATCGTCTGGAAGTACAGGACCAATTCAATGCCTGGAGACAAGCGGAGAGTCAGGATTACACGGACCTCCAACTCGAACTGTCCAACTCACCATACAAAATATCTTCTAGGTTTATCCCCACATAAACCGAGTTCAGGAATGCTGGGGTAACAGAGGACATGGCGAGGTGGTAAAGGTCAAGCGAAATTTTCCACCAGGCATATATACTGCAACGTCGGGAACGTGACGTGGAAATGTCAGTTATGCGAATGCGTCCGGGCATGCAGACAGGTCGTGGTGAAATGCCGTCTGTCATTCAGTTTGGGTTGTCCGTCATGCACATCCGCCGCGTGCATCCCTACTTACCCCGTACCTTGGGGCCTTTGTTAAGTAAGTGACGGACCTCAGTCGAAGGAACCATGACCGTCAATCGTCACAAAAATTCTATCTAGTCGTCCCATAGGAGTGGTCGCCTGTTCAATGGCGGAAAATCTTCGCAATGAGGTGATAATGGTCTAACATTACTCCGATAGTACTTCCCGCCGTCATTGTTATGTGCTACAATGATGGGGAGTACTATCGGAGTAATGTCAGACCATCATCACACATTTCTCAAGGCTGTACAATTTTTGCTGGCGTAACGGCGTAGGCTAGAGCGTCGGCTCTGAAATAGGAAATGGCACAAGCAAGTGGCTGTTTGGGGTTGTCCGCCGGGGATACAGACAACGTGATATGCGTCCGCCATTCACGCGCACGATCGCCATGGGGCTTGACGACCTGGCGCATCAGCAATCCGTGCCTTTCCATTAGCGGGGGCACCCTCGATAATGGCGGAGCGCCAATCAGGGCCCGGACAAGTGTGGTGGCTGCCAACGTGGTGAAAACGTGCAAGATGAGCGTTTGTTATGGAAAAAAACAAGCCTGCATTACACGCTTGTCCCGTTTGTAAGGTTGTTAGCAGAAGTTCGAATCACAAGGAAGAGTAGCATTATGTTTCCTGACATCGCCTTTCAGTGCACATGAAGTGCACATGATGAAGTCCTCGTGTATCACGTGGTCACGGTTTATGTAGTACTACAGGTGGGTCACATGACTCACAGCTTCTCAGTAACGCCACTGCCAGAGGCTGAGGAGGTGAAGATCTTGCGGTATCACGCACGGACGCCCTGGCAACAATACTGTCTCCAAACTGCGCGCGGTTTGGATCCGTAGGTCGGGCGAGTTCGTCGTGTCTGCCCCACCGGTGCGGACCCGGCCCGGGACCGCCTCATGGCTAGTAGCATACGGATGGGACCAAAGATCAAAAACGCCTTGGTCTCCAAATCGGACTCACAACTAGTAATTCTCTTTACATCTCGTCCGATATTTACTGACACTCCCACAATACACAAGGTAGGGCCATATGGTTAGTAATGAGACTGCCAGTTACGAGAGAACAATCCGAGTGGGAAATACAGATGATCAATACATGCCAGTAAGATAGGTTTTCGTATAGCATGATTCAGTAAGAACGGGAATATATAGGGAAGACAGCGCAAGGGATTACAATAAGTAAAGGTGCTTTAATGAGACAGATTATGTTGTGCCTTATAGTACTGTGCAAACAGATTATCCCAATACTCCAAGTCATGATTGTACCACAGTGCCCCCCGTCGGCGTCACACGAACGAGGGATCGGACTGATCTGCGCGCAGTGCGTAAAATGATATTGCACTTCTACAACGATACATTCAATCTATCAAATGCGAGCTCAAAGGAATGTGTGAGGATGGTGATTAATATCGATACATGAGCTGAAGACACTTATTATGAACACGGACAGCAAAAACGAGCGGACATACAAAATGGGCGTGCACGAAAGAAGCCTGAATTCGGTCGGGTATGGGGCGCGGGGGGCAGCGCAGAATCGACGCGTGCAGATGCGTGCATTAAAACGCGTAAAGGTCTCTGTGAGTCTCCAACACGGACTGATTCCAGCCTTCGATTCCAGCCTCGACCATCCATTCGGGACAGAGGCACCCTTCCCGGCCGGTTCGAAGGTCGACATCGGCCGATGCTGAAGGAGCGTGAAGAGGCTTCGGGACATGCTTCATCCCCGACGTATCGAACGTGCTGTAGCCCTTCTCATACTCGGCCATCCAGTTGGAACGTAACGAAGGATCGTAGAACGTGTCTAGTTGCATGTCATCATCAACGCCGTCGATCCAGGTCTCGCCGCTTGCATCATCGTCGGACTCGGCATAGCAATCGACGTCGATTGCGTCGTCATCCACGTTTTCCACGTGAATGAGCGGGACAGAGGATGCGTTACCGGGGGCGGCACCGGTCGCGTTCCTGGCCGCACGAGCAATGCGTGACGATCTGCGGCGGATTGTCGAGGCAGAACGCTGTTGGGAACGGCAACGCCGCGTTCGCGTGGTGTTCTCTTCCTTCTGCGCCCGTGCCTTTCGTGGGGAAGCGGAGGCACCCCTGGCGCCGCGCCTCCGATTCGGTGGCGGTATGTAGTCATGAACTCTCTTCCTATGCTTTGACAGGGCAGCGGGGTCGTGCGTTCTGAAGTCGCAACGGTGGATTGGCAACCCAGTAGAATCAACGATGTGATCAGGACACTCGTATATCTTCTCTCCGGTGCTGAAAGTAGAGGAATGAACATCCCAACACGCATTGACGGAGAAGGCAGACGCACTGGAGCGCAAAGTGGATCGTGAGGTTTTTCTTTTGAAGCGTGATAAAGTCGCACTGGGTGCACTGAAAGACGCTACCAAGGACCGTCAAATTCGATACAACGAATCAGAATCTTAAATGCCAACACGTACCTCTCGGGATTCTCGTGCATTGCCTTGTGCTTCTTGAACTCGTAGGCTTTCGAAAAGACCCTACCACAGTTGGTAAAGTCGCAGGGATAAGTCTAGGGATCGATCAGGCGCAAATATGATGAGAGAGTTGGAGAACGTGCCTCGGCCGTGATCATACTGATGATCCGATCGCACAGGATGGTAGGAGGGTACGTCTAGGAGAATGTCCAGATCCTCGAAGACGTAGAAGGGCTGCGTCTGGCTGCAGAGCTTGCCCAGCACCCTATCGTGCTTATATGTCCATCGCGTCCCCGATTGTCCGTCGGCGTGGACATGTTGTGGCCGTCTCCTTTGCATTCCACGTCTTTGTGCGGCCAGACGGAAGTTCAAAGCGGCCTTGCAGTGACGTTTCAAGCGTCAGAAAAAGGTGGACAAAGTCTGGGTGGGCTGACATTTGACCGCGCGGTCAAAGCGGTAGCTCTCGGATTCTCACGGCGCAGCAGCTCGCACTCGCAACATGCTCTCCCAGACGACGCCATGGTTCAAAGTATCGAGGCTCGAAGTTCTCATCACCAACGCCTGCGACCAGTCCCTCCCAGAGCCAAACTATGCCCAGCATCTCGAGATCGCAGACTTTATCAACACCAAAAAGGCCAATACGTGAGTGCGCGGCGTTCCCTTGATTCATATCACTGTTCCGTTTTTTCTTTTTTTTCTCGTTGTTGCTGTTGCGCGTTCGTCTGCTCATTCTCTACGCTCTCGACATGCACATAAAGGTCCCGTGAAGCCGTCATGCTAATTGCCCGGCTAGCAAACCATAGGAATCCCCACATCGCCATCTTGGCACTGGCTCTCCTCGACACGCTCGTCCAGTCGTGCGGGTACCCGCTTCATCTTCAGATCTCGACCAAGGAATTCTTGAACGAGCTCGTCCGTCGATTCCCCGAACGACCGCCCGCGTTTCCCGGTCCCGTCATGTCTCGAATACTGGAGCTCATCCATGGTTGGAAGGAAGGTATCTGTGTGGACTCGAGGTGGAAGGAGGATCTTGGTAATATTAGAGACATGCATCGTTTGCTGACGTTCAAGGGGTATCGGTTCAGAGAACAATCACGGCAGAACCTGCCCGAGAACACCATGGTCGGTGCCGAGCCCCTGGGACGTGTATGATTTACCTGACTTGCGTGCTTGCAGACCATCAAGACACCGGAGGAACTGGAGAACGAGGATAGAGAGGCGCAATCCGCGAAACTACAAGAACTCATCCGGCGAGGGACACCGCGCGACCTAGCTGCAGCACAAGAGCTGATGAAAACGCTTGCGGGGGCGAACCCGGATGCGAAACCAGACTATCGGAGTCAGTCACTCACAGAGGTTGCGAAACTGCAGAGCAAAGTGGTACTCTTGAACGAGATGCTGGATAACGTGGACACGGAAAAGGGCGAGCGGTGGGCAAAGGGGGACGCATACGACCAAGTCGCGGCTATTCTCAAGGGTGCCCGTCCAAAGCTGCAAAAATGGGTATCCGACGCAGAGTCGGATGACCCAGAATCACTAAGTGAGTAGACGGTTTAGGTATGTTTACATGGCCGTTCACCGCCGTTCCCCCAGATGCATTTTTGGAAGCAAACGATCAGATTAACGTTGCATTGGCACGGTTTGAGGCGTTCCAGAAAGGGGATTTTGCGGCAGTAGCATCCATTCCAACGATGATAGCATCTGGGTCTGGCGCTGGTGTCGGGTCTTCGCTCATTGATTTTGACGACGGGTCAGCGGATGCTACGAACGGATCCAGCACCGGGAACACGAATCCCGTCGACGACTTGATGAACTTGTTTTCCCAACGACCTTCGCAACCTCCCCCCACCAACGCCGCGACGCGCCCTTCGTTTGTATCGTCCCCGTTCCCAACCGGAGCTCAACCACAACCACAGTTTGGATCGATCATGCTCCCCGGGACGCCTACTCCCTCGGATGGGCCCCCTAACGAGGCCGCAGGAAGGACGACGTCTACACCCACGATGTTTGGCTCAGCGTCCCCTCCTCCGGGTTTCTCCACAATATTCCAGTCCCAGTCTCCACCGCCCGCCCAGCCCCTGGGATCGGCCCAGTTTGCAAGCATGATGCATCCCAAGCCCCAAGGCCAGAACCGCTCGGGTGTCATCTCGGCGTTAGGTGGCGCGCGGAGCCCGCCGTTGGGTGCTGCCACTCCACCTTCGGGACCTGCGACGCCGCCTGGCCTTGGAGGGTCCCTTCACGGCCAGACGCTAGGTGCGTCAACGGGACAGCGAACGCAGACGCAATCGAGCACTAGCCAAAGCAAAGACCCGTTTGCCGATCTCGCAGGACTCTTTTAGTCTTTTTAATATGTATGCCCCTGCGCACGCGGATTTCCTTTCTTTCTTTTCTCGAGGGGGAGGGGATGTGGATGGGCGTGCTGAATGTATCTCCGGGAGGGTGATGGACGACTCTTGAGTGGTTAGGGCGGGATCCACAGTGGTGGGGAACGACGGCTGCGTGGTAGAACCCCCTACAACCAGAAGGGGAGGGGAACGTCGGCGCTCGGTTGGGTGGTCGCCAGACGACTATGGCTGAGCTCCGTTCATCATGGAACGAATGAGTGACCTGTTGTACGTTCCTTCTTTTGCATTAATCTTCACTCTTGCAACTTTTGACCGGCCTGGGAGACGGAATATATTACCCCCCGGCCAGCTTACGTCCATCGAACAGTGTAGTACATGCGGATGAGATGCGCTCGACCATCGTCCAGTTTCCTTTGCCACTGGGCCATTGTCCTTGCTGGAGCAACCGTGCGCAAAAGAGATCTTTTTTCTTGTACATTGTTCCATGATACGTCAGCTCCCCGGTCAACGCTTCGATGTAAGCCCTTCGTTCCTACGCTATGTCATCCCCTCGTCTCAGGCTACATCGTCCACATTCCAACACTCCATGACATCACAAGACGTGGACGCTAGTATATATACGGCGACCCGTGGTCATACATGATCGATATCGTTCTTCCTGTGTCTCCGCTCGCTCTCAATCCACTACACTCGCACGCGTTCTCTGGTGTAGGTCATCGTTAGATAGCTTTCCACTTTTCTTGAACGTGCAAGAGCATACACAATCACGGCGGTCACGCGCAGCCAATCCCAGTCAGCGCTACCGACGCCAACATCGGATCCGATACCGCTCCCAACGTCAGCGACGCTACCACTCTCGAAACCGACGCCGCTACCGAAATCAACACCACCGTCCTCGCCGACACGTCCGCCAACCCTGATACCGACGATCCACCTGGTCTCGTTTGGACGCCCTCGAGCCAACGTACACGAACCAGAGCTCGATCTCGTCGCCGTCACCGACACGCTACCATTCCCATTCCGGCTCCGACTCTGACGATTCTGTGATCATCAACACGCGTCCACGAGCGTCGTCCGTCGCGGAGCGTCAACCGACTGCCCCGACGAAACCTCGCACGTCCGCTCCTGGCGCCGTCACAACCAGAGGTACGGTGCGCCGACGGCTAGCTTGGCTGCGATGCTCGTCGCGCGGGGTTTGATACTCGCCGCGAACCCAACGAGGGTTCACGATCGACGCGGAACGACTCGGCGCCTCGCCGTTTGACGGATTTGTGACGGCGCTGCGCGATCCTTGGCTGCCTAGCGACTGGGCCTCTGACCTACGGATCCAGACGGTCGCGTCACGGCAAGGATCTCGCCCGCTTCAAGAAGGGTGGAAGGCCGTCCAACGACGACCTACACTAGGGCACTAGGGAGCGTTCGCACAGAGAGGGAACGCGTACGAGCGTAGCAGATTGAGAACGCGCAGGGATACGGGAAGAAGAACGATCATGTATGACCACGGGTCGTCGTATATGGTGGGATGACGTAGCCTAGGAGAGAAGGGCTTACCGATAATATTCGACCACGAGTGGAGCACCCCCACCGCCGTTGCCTGCGCGTTGAACTGTTGAACCGGACACGCACGGCGGCCTGGCCATCGATTCGTCTTCCTCGCGACCACGCCGTGTCATCTGGACACCCTACCCACGCCCCACACGTCAAACGTGGCAAAAAGAAAAAAGGGGGAGGGCAAGGAACCCCAAGGCACGACCATGTCACATGCAGGGCGCGCAGTACGCTCTGAAACACGCGCTGCCGTCGAGCGTCACAAACGACGTGATCGCCGCTGCCGACCGACAAAGTTGGGACTGAACTTATTCCTCGGGCCCTCGTTGGCATGACCGAGATTGGCTTCGCAGCTCGACGCCGGCAGACGCCGGCGCTGGCAGGTCCGTTCGACGTCGACGGGCGATCAGAAACATCGACGTTTGATTGACACGTTACATCCACTCGAGCAGTGACGACTTTGGCAACACAACGGCGGAAATCCCGCCTTGGACGAACGTTCCCTGGTATACATAAAAAGCATCCACGCCCAAAAGCAAGAGTCAGATATACATATATAAAGAAAAAGTGTGCATCGCAGCGTCCAGGTGATAAACGTTTTCATGTTGCAGCACGCCGGGCAGATAGATCCGTGTCGCTGGGTGGGGGGAAAAGGGGGCAAGGCGGAGGGAAGCGGGGGATCATCGGCGAGTTACGCCTTGGAGGGGAAACTGTCCCGGGGCACGGGCATTTCCACGCCTTGCCACTCCTCGAGCTCTTCCGCACCGGCTCGGTCTTGTTCGAACCATCCGTGCCGGTAGCTGAGACGCTGGCGTAGGTGAGATATGCCCTTGACGATGCTGAATAGCAAGCAACAACCGATGGCGATGCCAACGATGTATGCGGCCAGCAGACTGCCTTCCCGGGCGGGGTCGAGGAACGAGTACGCTAATGCCGACGACCGTGAGCGCGATCCACGAGCAGAGCGAGGACGCACGTACTGTAAATGCCTTGGGTCGCATGGGTGATGTACGCGACACCGAGGTAGGACGCGAGGATGAGCAGGAGCGGGAGGAGGTGAATCCACGGGCTGGGCCCAGCGTGCGTCAAGAAGATCTCAAAGAGCGCAAAGCCGCTATTCATTGCATGGTGAGAGATGTTGACCCAACCTGGGGAACCCAACATGGATCAGCGAGCAGCACGGTGCTTTCATACCGATCAGACACACTTGCATAGGGTGATTGGAACGCGCCCGACGAGGCGAGGAGAGCCCAAAACACGACCGTGACGATGATGGCTGGTCGTCCATCTCATGTGACCATGAAAACGGGCGACAGGGAACGAGCGCACTCACGGTAGACGACGACGGTGGAGTGCAGGAGGACATGAAGGAGCTGCAGGACACGTGGCCAGCTTTGCAAGGGATAGCTCTTGCGCCCACGGAGCACGAAAGCGATGGTCTGGACGCTCGAGGCCCAGAAATAGGCGACTAGACCGATGTAGGACAAGTCCGTAAAGTAGGAGAAGTACCTGTGATGGAAATGAGCTCTGAATTCCCGCGCCGACGCCGGCTGTGGGGCACTGACGAATCGGCCGTGTGCAGCACGAGAGATGAGAACACGAGCGTGACGATGGTCGTTGTCAGCGCATACACAGCAAACAGCAGACGGAGCGCGCCGAGGACTGCCGGCGAAAGGACGGGCGAGGTGACGAGACGAAAATCGGGGTCGAACGGCGACGAGACGCCAAAGAGCTCAAACGAAAGCGTCGACCGCAGAGCCCGCATCGAGCGTTGGCAGAAAAACGAGAGAAGGACAAAAAACGAGAGAAAGGCAGGAACCGGCGAGCCGGGCTGCGTCGTGTCTGCCTCCGGGTCTGTCCTTGACAAATCCGACCCATGCCATTTTCATCTCCGAACAAACAACCGAACCGTCTGACATGCCGGCTACTGCGAGGTACATGCACACCGACACCATCACCGCGACGCTGAACCGATGCCCAGGTCCTGAGAACAAGGTCGACGACAGGCACGACGATCGTCAAGCCACGGCGTACCTGCTCAATGAGCTTCCGCGCAATCGGGTGGAACAGCGACCGGGCACCCTTGTATGCATCCACCGCCTGCTCGTGGTTCACTTTGTTCACTGCCCTGAAGAGCGGCCTGCAGAATTTCATTCGACCTTGAACGTGTCCAGTCTCTTTTCCGACCACCCAGTTGAGAACGGGCTGTGCGGATTGCTTCGCCACGTCCGAGGTGGGGTCCTTGAGTACTAAAAGATAGAACGCCGTGCGGATCTCAGCGTTCGTGGTGACGGACAGCCTGTAAAGCGAATTGAGGTAGTACAGGTGGCTGGACGGGAGCGGCGAGTAGGTCTCCAACTTCGCCAAGAATACGACTGTATACGTTATCATCAGTCCTCCCGGTTGGTAACAGGTCACAGAGAAACACGCCTTGTTGATTGCTATCGAGATTGTCGAGATCAGACGATTTGAAGTCCAAGTCGGATGGATCCTGAACATCCCGAGAGGCGTCCCAACGGTCCGCCAGGTCATACGCTGCAATAACGAACGTCTCATCGTACTTGGGCTTCTTCGGCAACGTCGTCCCCTCGCCAAAAAACCATGCCTGTATGATCAATGCACCCATATTCTTTAGCATGACGTCAGAAGTACCTACATGCCAGTCAATCGTGTTCAGGGCATCGATCTTGTCTTGTTGGTCAGCAAAGTAGGAATAGAGATGATCCTTCCACTGCCAAGTTGTGATGCTACGACCAAAGAATTCGTTTATATATGCTTCGAAATACGGAAGCAGGACATCGACGCCTCCCAGGGTTTGTTCTGAGAAAACCTGGTCAGTACCCAAGGAGATCAGATACGCTTGTTGGACGTACCGAGAAGGAGGAGCAGGTTTGCACCCTTGTCATAAGGCACACGGCTATAGGCCGCGTCCGGATCCTCGCCTTCTTTGAACGCAATGACTAGTCTTTGATATCTCGGAGTATCCTTGAACAATTCCAGTGCATCCACAAGAGCCTTGTACCCAGTGACAAATGATAGCCCACGACGACCAGAGGAGTGAATAATCTGAAGCAACAGTCGTTCAATGTAAGACGTCCAGCCTTCATTCAACCAAAAGTGCGATGCGTGTGTATTGCTGAATGCGAATCAACAAATGACCCAGCCAACAACAACCCGGGACTCACGTAACCCCATTTCCAAACCAGGAGTGCGTCAGTTCGTGGATCACCACGTCTGTCAGCGACCTGTCCCCCGTAATAAGAGCTAAAAAACGACATTACAGACACATCCCGACGATGGCGATCCACTTACTGGGTGTGATAAACGATATGCATGGATTTTCCTACAACACCTAGTTCAGATTCTGCAACCACTCCAGGAGAGGCGCGTCGACTGACCATGCCACCATAAGGGAACGAATACGGAAGTACGAGTATGTCGTAGACTGAAAATCTATACGGTCCTGCCAGGTCCTCGGCAGCGGCCAGAAATCTGAAATCGGCCAAAATCACCAGCGTCGTGCCAAACACCAGTTGTATGGATTACCTGGGAGTGTCTTCATGAAACTCATCGAAAGCTGCGTCCAATAACCCCTTCTCTGTCCATACTCCACTCAGCCATGTCTTTCCTGGTGGTACTGTGAATGCCTTGTAGCGCAAGTCTCCCGCCGCGATCGCTAGAAGATATGTGGGAATTGGAACTGGCTAGAAATGCTGTCGTCAACCGAGGTATATCAGTCGAAAAACGAGAGAAAATGAGGACCTGGCTATATTCATAAGTGACGACGTCTGTTCCGATCACTTTTCCCGCGTGGGGTGGGTCATTAGGTGGTGAGACCCGCAGGGCAGAAAGCAGGACAGGGAGGATCGACGTCACTCTGGCATCATACGTCTACCACGGGGGTAAATTTGGGCACGAGCACGTCAAAGATCATACCCACCAGCTTGACAGACGGCGTGTCTCGAAGCATACTCGTGAGTGCCAATCCAAACGACGAGTCGGAGCCGAAATACCTTGCAATGGAGCAATGCTGCGTGCATGGATGGG
>JBBPTT010000294.1:0-31473 GCA_038094175.1 Boletellus aff. lepidospora
ATGTAAGAGTTCATAGCATCTCCTAACTTGAATAGTATTGATCTCCAATCTCCAGGCCCAATGAATTCAGAAGTCTTGTAGTAGGTTTTGTAAAGCGCTCATAGAACATACCAGAAGAGCAGTGCCAGATGTTCGTCCTAGCATGCACTAATCGACTCAGTGTTACCTTCTCTTTGTTTGGAACCAATGGTACCACTGGCACATAGCCAAGGCCGAGGCAGCTTTTACCGCTCTCTGGTTTTGTGAATTGCCAACGTTCCGCGTCTGTGACCGACGGCTTTAGCGTCGTACAGAGGCTAGGAGAGCCGAGAGACAGCCACCCAGTACCGAGCACTGAAGTACTGATAACCAAACAAAAGATGGACGTGTCATTTGGCACTGACTAATCATGCTGGTCAATATTCAGGAGTTCTTAGCGTGGGTGGTCATTGCGGGCTAAACATTCCAAAAGGCTTTGTACTTGCCAACAACACGGGGATAATAAATTCAATTGTCGTGAGTGCGTGTCCCAGCTATATCCGTGCGTCGGGCCAATAGCAATTAACGCACAACTAGTGTTCGACATAGTAGGGTGTGCCAGTCTCCATCATCATCAACCGTCAGTCAGTTACTGCCAGGCCGTGGACGCGCGGACTTTCTCACACGAGCAGGGGGCACGACGGGTAGTTCCCGCAGATTCACCTCAGTGCAACATTGGTCAACGAGTACGTCTGTGGAAACCCAAGTAGGACTGTCCCCTGCTACAGAAACGTGTAAGAAATCCGGGCCTGCTAGCGTCCAGCCCTGTTTCGGAATTGCACTGGACACTGAGTAACCAGGTCGCGCATCACCGCTGGGTCACGTTACGGATGGCCCTGTGATCCACTACAATCAGCTCGTTAGTCTGTTTTTGGGAGCTCCATCACTGAATGGGCGGGATTCTTTGTACGGCACCTGAGAAATATATTGGCGCTGCGATCATTCTCCTTCCAATGGCTAATTACCCTCCCTTTGGTTCCGCTCCATAGGTATCGCCATCACATTGGCAATCTCCTTTGGTCCTCGGTTCACCAAGTGTGTTCGCCCTGCTCGCCGACTCAGTCCTGGGGTTCAACACAATTTTGGTATCGCGGGGCTTAGGTATTGATGGTCATTGATCGCTGTTACTGTGCAAGAGATCACACAGGCGCTGTGCTACCTCCGGACGTACCGTGCATAGGTGACCCGAGTCGATGATTCTTATATCCAACGGGTCTATCTCACTATCATCACACGTGTTTGATGGATGCATTGAGTTCTGACTAACGAGGCCGTAAATTGAAGTGTGCCCTCTTATAACCATGACAACCTGTCCTTTCGAAATGCGGGATCCCGTTTGTCAAGACGATGGAATCGATTCTGGCGCTGGAGGTCGCTCTCAGAGTTTCCACTCGACAGCATGACTACGTGACTTGTATGTTCATCTTCGCTCACAGGGGATCTGTCTCACGAAGTTATCACAGGCGCTCTTCTTACTTTTGTCGGGTATGATTACGGTGAGCGTGACGTGCGTTCGCAAGCGATCAGAACGACTATCTTCTGATCTTGGGGTCGGCATGGGGAATCTACTAACGTGCTCACTTCACTACTTCCAGTCCTCCTGCTTTCGAAGGAGGTATAATTCTGTGTCCCTCCAGCATTATAATTCCCTTGCTGATAACTTGTCTAGGTAGAATATATATGGGTCAGCTGATTTATTTTTCGTCGAGATAACACACTCTTAGCAGGTCAACAGAGGAAACCGTGGACTGGGGTCTCAACACTCTTTATTCTTGGACGTATCAAACTTGCTAGCATTTGTTGTCCTGCAGCAAGCTAAACATGGTTGTAGGTTCGTTATGGCGGCCCTGTCAGCATCTTGTAAGTCTATGGTCGTCGAGAGGCTTATACTGTATGTTAATGATACATGTTTTAGAGGTCCCGCTCTCGGTATGTTTCGCATGTGAAATGGGAGATTGACTTAACTCTGAGCCCATTCCAGTGGGAAGTAGCTTCATGTCTGTTGCCAAGGTATCTTTCACTCAGCGCGAATGGCCAATAAGTGTACTGAAGTGTGTGCCTACAGATGTGCGTTTTCGTTCTAACCCTCCGAATGTCTCTGATACCTGTTGGACAGCTGTGAGCGCGTTCGACCAAGATTCTTGTCCATATGTTCACGAACAATTTCAAGGTGAAGTGTTCAATGACATCAGTGGATGGATATTTGTCCTGTTCCTTGCCGCGGCCGATCGTGAGTTGGACTGTAGCTCACACCCCACATATCAGACTGATGGCAACCTGCAGTTGTGATGATCCTCCATGTATGGGCAATGTGCCGTCGATCACGACCCATTCTCGGCGTCCTCCTCGTGCTACTTTCCTTTGAGATCATCTGCATGATGGTCGTGGCTGGCATTAGCAGCAGTGTGAATGTTTCAGGCGCGTGCACCAGCTCAACTGAGTCCATCTGTCACTAATTAGCTTGCTATCACTGCCCTCTCGTCGTTGGTCGTCCCACAGCGGTCAGCATCGATATAATCGGTGTTCCAATTTGTGTGCAAGCGAGGGTCGTTCGACGCATTGATACACAGGTGGCAGCCATCTCGCGAATCATTCTCGGTGGAGTGATGTGCACGCTCGCCATCGCCGAATTTGTGAGGCAGTCGCTTCAGGTGTATCGCGTTACGAAGCTCTGGGACCCTAATCGGTACATGAAGCTGCTCCTCAGACAGGGAATCCTCTACTTCCTTTTGTGCGTTCCTGTTCTCATCCGTTCCTTCACTTCTTTTCCCTTTCTTCTCTTGGCTCTCAACACGACTGGGCTGACGGTAGTCTTTTGTTACAGCCTCCTGTTGTTCAGCATCGTTAGCATACTGACAACCTCGGGAAATCTTCCTGCAATGCTCATCTTAGAAACTATACCCGTATACGCTCTAGCTCCTCGATTCATCATGGGCATCCGGGAATTGTACGTGGGTGATGGTCGAGGGGGACGTGTGGGAAGGGTCAACGATGCAGGGTTTGGCCTGTCGTCATTCTCTCAGAGTTCCCGCGCTGCTGCTGCGCCGATGGTGTTTGCAAACGTCGGGCTGAGCTTGGGAGGGGGGGAGGAGGTCGAGGAGATACCGATCGACGTGATTTTGACCGTTCGGTCCAAGGAGGTGAGCAATTCCCCCACCTGACCCGACTTTCGCTGGTGGGAGACAGTCGTTCCTGACCTTGCGAGTAGTAGGTGGACACGGACCGGCGTCTTGCGCTCTGATATATCTGTGATACCGTGCTTTCCACATGCTAACCGGTTTATGCGCCTAGTGTACTTCTGCAATGTAAAACCATTTCTCTCGAGCAAACACGACTGTGAATAATGACATTGGTCTGTGACCCGGCCCTTGGAGGACGTATGATAGAGATACCGTGTTGAAGTCTTCTCGACGAAGTCGAAGATTCGCAGTGGTTCACGCTGGCGATCTTTGCTATTTGGTGCGTTTCATCGCGTTCGTCTGTGTATCCCCCCCCCTCCGAAGGCGGTGAATGCGCATATAACGTCGTGTTTAGTTATGATCCTAGCACACCTAGGAATCAGCGGGAGCGACATGTTAGCTCCCGCAGAGAAACTCAAAGCCAGTGACTGAAATCCATGAATTTTTCTCGGTTGGTTGCAACTACCCACTGGACAGGAACCCCAGCGTGTCCACCCTAACCAGCCAAAGAAATCTGTTCACCCTGTAGAACCCTCGCCCATCCGGAGCTTACGCCACCGACGGCACACTCACATGTCTGGCAGGTTCTGGATCCGGGTCCTCCACCACTCTCTCGCCACCCAATATGACTGGCTTGGGTGGAGAATCCTCTTCCCTGGTCGATGCCTGCGCAGGGTTCAACTCCAGATAGTTAATGCTACGTGAGAGTAACGGACATTATACTGTGACGCGAATACAGAAAAAAAATCGAGACCCACGCTTTGAGTGCTGCATAAAATGCCGTTCCGAGCAGAGATCCCAGAAACGGACCGACCCAATACTGCAAAGTTGAACAAGTGTCAAACTTAGCGAAACGAGACCCTCTTCAGCGACCATCCGGGCGAGACATACCACCCAATGTTCAGAGTGCCCTGGAAAGTCGAAACCAGTGACCACCGCAGGTCCAAATGCGCGAGCAGTGTTCATGCTCGCGCCGGTGTAGAAAACAGCAAACCTATACGTGGCGAGCGTACGTCCAATTGCCCACACAACCAGTCTGACAATAATCGACTCACAAGTGCCCAGCGAACAGGGTTAGCCCGATGCCAACCTATATCATCCACTGTCAACCACCGTCGAGTCGAAGAGAGTCAAGAAATTTCACAGGTGCAAACGGCGTGGACGAATGTTTCTCGGCGGCCAACATGAGTACGGCGATGACCAATGCAGCCGTGATGAACATCTCTATGAACACCCCTTGAGCCGAATTTATCCCCTGCTGCAGGAACGTGCTACAATGCGAAAACCAGTCAGCCTTGCCCACAACGGACTTTGGAATCGCACTTGACGCTGAGTGGTCCAGGGGTCAGACCGTATACAATCGCTGATCCAGCGATCGCTCCCGTCATCTGTGCGACGCAGAACAGGACGAATCGAACAGGGCCGACAACCCCGACGAGGAAGAGTGCTAGCGTAATGTTTGGGTTGAACAGCCCACCAGTAATACGGTAGAACAGCCAGGCGGTGACGAGGAGGCTAAGCCCCATGGAGGTCGCTATGTAGAGCACATGCGTGACGCTTGACCCGCCTTGAAGTGTTTCTCCAGTTGCTGCCTGGATGCCGCCGAGACCGAGAAGAAAGAAAAACGTCGTTCCGACAAACTCGATGGATGCGGCCTTGGCATCCAAGGAAAACGATTGGAAGAGGCGCTGCGAACTCCAGTAAGAGGATTTTGATTCGGACATGGCGGTAGGTTGGTTCGACTGGCCAACAGCACAACGATGTCAGGTGAAAGTTAGAGTGGGTAAACTTTACACCTCAGTCATGATTCAAATCTGGCTGAAACGCTGCAACAGCGTGGTACTGAAATGATACCCTGTTCTCGCCCGAGATGTTCTGCGATCAGCCAGGAAAGCAAGGGACCGTAATTGCGCTACTTGAAGACCTTGAGCTGCAGTCACGACTCACCAACAGACAGGTACAGGAAAACCTGGACAAGCGTCTCAGACTCGTATCATCGAATACATAACCCACAAAGCGGTGCAAAATCGCACTGCAAAGTAAATATCGACAAGCATACCCCGAGCTTACGGGCCCCATAAACGCCTGGAAGGAATAAAGAAGTGAAGGACACATACCTTGGAAATACGCTGGCGTTGCAGGTAGACTGGACCGTCCCGCATGTACTTGAGGAAATGATCCAACACAAGGCATGGCGGGGCCAGACTATTCAGTCATACTACTAGTAGACGAGCGACCTTGCCAACGTGACTGTCCACCTCCTAGCTAGTAGAAAGGCCGTTACCTTGGCAGTCAAGATCCCTAGAGACAGCTCACTCACATCCACAACCGTGACGCGGACTGGTTCCGCAAAGTTACTCTGCCATCGAAAAAGTTTCCCCTTTCCCTGCGTAAAAAAGCTGACGCGTGGAGCAAAGTACTAATCCGAAGGGTTACATAAGGATCCCTTACGCTACCCCAGTACTACATCTACCAGCGGGACCTTATTTTTGGGATTCGGCCATGCCGACATTGCCCCGCTGTTCTGAGCCGAATCGCCTCCACGAGCAATGGGGTCACTTCTCCCTGGGGAGATGATCGCTTGACAAAGGATGGCGTCAGGTTCAAGTTACCGGAGCACGCGGTCATTCAACGAGCTGTCGACAGCACTGGCACCTCCTTTCGCCGTGACTAAGAAAATCAACTTTTGATGGTGAGTGCAATGAAAACACACAGGTCCAGCAGACAAATGTGCTACGCGACGGTGACCAGAGGTTTGCTGGCCAGCACCGGAGGATGCGCAAGTAAAATTACCCAGAGCGCTGCTCCTAGTTAAGATTTGTTGGTGCACATCTGTGCCCATGATGGTTACGGTGGTGTGTTGTCAGCTCGTCTGTCCACACAGCATCTCCATTCAACAGATTACACTAACCCCCAAAAGGTGGAGTGATGGATAACACTTGCATATATCTCCACTCCACTTTCCGTCTTCAACTAGTGCACATCCATCGAGACCATGTCCTCTGTTCCACTACCCGCTCCTGCCAACGTCCTACAGGCTGACTACACGTCTCGTACGCCAATCTACGTTTGCAGGGGGCCATTATTATATCATTATCACAGTTGTCGTCGTAACTGCTGTTGGGTATGATTACAGTGAGTTGTGAGATCCCCTCTGACGGGATGTACTGACTTTCACATTGGTAGTCCTTACGTTTCAAAAAGAGGTATGATGCTACATATTTACACCCGGGTTTATTTCACTGACAGTTCGTGCAGGTAGAATATATCTGGGTCGGTGGATGACTGCTCGTCGGAGTAACATGTCGCTAACATGGGCGCAGAGCAAGCCGTGGACCTGGGTGTCAACGATGTTCATTTTCGTGAGTATCAAACTTCTCGGCGTTTGTCTTGGCTGGCAGCAAGCTGAATACTGCTCTAGGTTCGCTATTTCGGCCTTGTCAGTCTTGTGTACGTCTATGGCTGTTGAAAGACATGTCTGATTGCTAACCTTGGACGCCCGGGCAGACCACTTATGCTCAGTACGTTTATTGTTTAAGCCTTGGTCGACTGAATGACGACAACCTCCCTCCAAGTGGGAACTAGCTTCCTATCTGGTCCTGCAAAGGCGCGTAGTTTTCTTTCGACGCCAGCAACCAAAGAGTATACTGAAGTATCTATCCATAGATGTACATATTCATTGAGCGTTGTTGGGCTTCCGAATACAGCTGACGTTTGTTGAACAGCTGTGAGAACGCTCGTCTAAATCATGGCTGACTGCATTCATGGACGATTTGAAGGTAAAGTAATTATGCTCATCCATGGGTGGTCATTTGTTCTCTTTTACTGTTCAGCCGATTGTGAGTTATCGAGCACTCTCACGCTAAACAAGGTAAACTGAGATGGTAAACGTAGTCGTGATGATCCTTCGCGTGTGGGCAATTTATAATCGATCGAAGCTAATCATCAGCATACTCTTTGGATCGCTTGTCCTGGAGGCCATCTCGATCATTCTTGCGGCCGCTATGCATAGTGATCCAAGATATTTGACAGGTATGTAAGCTGAATGAATGGTGTGCCACACTAAGCAGTCACTGATGTCTACCACTCCACGTGTTCACCATCACACAGCGACCACTATTCAGATACTGGATATCTCGATCTGCACGGCATACTCCACTACGCATGTTTGGACGTACATGACGAATATTTTGCAAATCACACTTGGCGCAGCGATGTGCGTGCTCGTGGTTGCCCAGTTTGCGAGGCAGTCGCTTCGAATGTACAGCATGAACAAGTGGCAACCTAATCGGTACAAGAGCTTACTCGTCAGACAAGGCGTCCTCTACTTTTTTGGGTGAGTAACTGACCCATCGCTCTTTCCTATCTCGACCATGCTTGCAAGCAGGCTCACACGAATCTTTCTGTGTCCACAGCATCTTGGTGTACAGCATTATCAGCATGTTGTTCGTCACGGGGAAGACGCCAACGGGAGGATGGCAGATGACAGTGTTATTTATCACGGAGTTCGTACCCTTGTATGCGCTGACCCCACGATTCATCATGAGCATCCGAGAAATGTACGCACGTGACGCTCGAGGCAGAACCCTGGGGGCCGGGATCGACAACGGGTTCGGCTTGACGTCGTCGTTGCCCAGTCACGGGACTGTGATATCAGAGATTTCGTTCGCGGATCCGGATGCAGAGGAGTTCGGACCAGGGGAGGGTGAGGAGACACTGGCGGAGGCAGGGGCCTTCTAGAAGCCAGGGTGAGCGGACACACGAGGCTGGTGTTCAGTTGCTTGTATATAATCTGTAAACATAGCCAGCTGCCTGCCAGGCGATTGTCCACCTCCAAATTCGGATCGCATCCCATATCGACTAAAAAAGCCTTGCCAGGTTCTCGCGATCAAAATCCTCGAAGACAGTTCGCTCATGTCCACAATGCAGCAAATCCACAAAGGCGCTCTGTCATCGAGAAAGTTTTTGTCTTCGACTAAGAATTTGGCGAGTGGGATAGAGCTGGGAGTACCAAAGGTCAGGCAGACCCCCATAGAGCTCCATCTTGCACTGATCGGATTGCTCACAACATGGCTCGGGTCGCTTTCTCCTGCCAGGAACTCTGGGAGCGTTCAACGAAAACTAGCAGCAGGTTGCCCACTGGGTAGATACGTCAGCCACACAACTCAAAGCTGTTGACAGCTGTCACCCTTTTACGGTTACAAGGATCAACTTTTGATGCCGTAGTAAGTGGAAGAAAACACATTGACAAATAAGAACGTGATATCCAAAGGTTTGCACGGTGCGTAAAACACAGCTCTACCACACCAAACATCATGCATAAGTTCAGTTTCGAGTACAGAGACTGCAGTGGATCTCGAATTGACATGTGGGTGCGTAGTTTCAACCCTTCTCATTGCACTGCCCCCGGCCAACCAAAATGCCACAGCGGCGCATATCAGTGCCCATGATGGTTACGGTGGTGAGTCGCCCGGTCGTCTGGTCACACAATAATTTCCATTCCCGTACTAACAATACCCCACGCCAACCCTTAAAAAGTGGAGAGACGGGTGCCTTTATCCTTCTGCACTTGCCATCTTCAACTAGCGCACACTGATCAGAACCATGTCCTCCGTTCTACAGTCCGCTCTTGCCAATGTTCAACAGGATGGCTGCATGTCTCGTACGTCGATCAATGCTTGCAGGGGACCATCATCACAAATTTATCACAGTTGTCATTGTAACTACTGTCGGATATGATTACAGTAAGCTGCAAGGCTCCTTCCAACAGGATGTACTGACTCTTGCACTTGTAGTCCTTACGTTTCCAAAAGAGGTACGACGCCATGTACTTGCACGCAAGTTTATTTCACCGACGGCTTGTACAGGTGGAATATATCTGGGTTGGTGGACGACTGCTTGTCAGAGTAACATGTTTCTAACAAGGTCGCAGAACAAACCATGGACCTGGGTGTCAACGATGTTCCTTTTCGTGTGTATCGAACTTCTCTGTGCTTGTCTTGGCTGGCAGCAAGCTGAATGCTGCTCTAGGTTCGTTATTTTGGCCTTGTCAGCCTTGTGTGCGTCTATTGTTGTTGTGGGGCACGTTCGATTGCTAACTTTAGATGCTTGACCAGACCACCTATACTCAGTACGTCTATCATTTTAAACGTGTGGTTGACTGGACGACGACACCTTCACCCTAAGTGGGAACTAGCTTCCTACCCGGTCCTGCAAAGGTATGTAGTTTCCTCCGATGCCAATAACTAACGACGTACTAAAGCATGTGCCTATAGACGTATGTATTCATTGAGCGTTGTCGGACTTCCGAATACGACTGACGTTCTGTTGAACAGTTGTGAGAGTGCTCGTCTAAATCATGGTCTGACTGCACTCATGGACGATTTGAAGGTAAAGTAGTTATGATTATCCACGGATGGTCATTCCTTCTCTTCTGCTGTGCGGCCGACTGTGAGTTATCGAGCACTCTCGCGTTAAGCAAGGTAAACTGAGATGGTAAGCATAGTCGTGATGATCCTCCGCGTGTGGTCAATGTATAATCGCTCGAAGCTGGTCATCAGCACACTCCTCGGGTTGCTTCTCCTGGAGTTCATCTCGATGGTTCTTTCAGCTATTACCCACACTGAGCCGAAATACTCAGGTATGTGGGCTGAATGAACGGTGAACTATACTAAGCAGCTATCGATATCTGCCATTCCGCGTGCTCGCCATCGCACAGCAACCACCGCCCGCATCCATAACGTCTCGATTTGCGTGGCACGCGGCACTACGCACGTTTGGCCATATGTGACGAATGTTTTGCAAATCACGCTTGGTGCGGCGATGTGCATGTTCGTGACCGTCCAGTTCGCGAGGCAGTCGTATCGAATGTATGGCACGAATAACTTGAGACAGCGGCGACCCAATCGATATATGAGCTTACTCGCCAAACAAGGTGTGCTCTATTTCTTTGGGTGAGTACGTCGTTCTGTCCAATCTCGACCAAGCTCGCGATCAAATCCATTACCGCAACGGGCTTATCCGTCTCCACAGCATCCTGATATATAGCATCATCAGCGTGTTGTTCGTCTCTGGGAAGACGCCGGTGGGAGGGTGGCAAATGACAGCGTTGTTCGTCACAGAGTTTGTGCCCATGTACACGCTCACCCCGCGATTCATCATGAGCATCCGAGAATTATACGCACGCGACGCTCGAGGTAGGACCCTGGGGGCCGGGATCGACAATGGGTTCGGCTTGACATCGTCGTTGCCCAGCCATGGGACTGTGATAACAGAAATTTCGTTCGCAAATGCCGATGTAGACGAGGTTGGACCGGGGGAGGGTGAGGAGATACCAGTGGAGGATGGGACTGCTTAGGAACCAGATTAGACGGACACGTCGGACTAACGTTCAGTTATTTGTTTCGGTCACCTGTTTGAAACAGGGAAGAACGCACGATGTTTCACGTGAGCATCGAGGTCGCATTACTGCGCTTGCATACACGCGTCCGTCATCACAGAAAGCCTCTGGGCTCTCACAATAATTGGCGCTCTTGCGGCCCGTTTGAAGGGGGTGAGCCGTATTAAACATCTATTAGTAAGCATCCGCTACAGCACCACGTGATTTGTCCCGCGATCACTCCGGCCCGGCAGAATTTCAGTGGTTCGGTCGACACCAGCCACCGCAGGCGTCTCTTTCCCCTTCACCCAATAATGCCACCACCCCAAACCCCCACGGGTTTTGTCACGATCGGTCCTGGAATCTACATCAGCCTCGCTCCTGTGGGTGCAACCGCCTCGCAACCACCAAATGATACCGCACCAAGGTATGTACCGTTCAGGTTGACTACTCGGTGCTTCGCGAATGACACTTGCGCGTTCTGCAGTATTATACTTATTTTTGGCTGGAGTGCGTCGACCAGTTCACGGCATGCAATGTCGACCTGAGTCGTACACAGTGGGAGCGCTGACTCGTCATCTGCAAAACTATTCCCGGAAATATGCTGAATTATACCCCCACGCTACCCAGATCATCGTCGAATGCAGACTCTCCTTTTTCTTGATCTCGGAGAGAGAAAAGGTGGGGGAAAAGTAAATTCGCGTTCTAAATGCCACCTGATAGCGGGTCATTGTCGTAGCGAAAACGACTTATGGGTGTTGCAGAGGCCCTCGAAAGTCTCGGCTGCTTTCCTACGACTGATAAACTCGGCCAAGAATCTACCCGCGACCGTCCACGTGTTCTTGTGCATTCGTTTTCGAATGGTATGGAGCTCGAGCATTGGGTTTGATAGGCGCTGACGTTTCTGACAAGGTGGAGGATACCAACTAACGTGTCTCGGTCGTCTCTTGGCGTCCAAATACCCATCTATTCCGCCCTCGGAGCACCTCGTTGGCGCCGTCATCATTGATTCTTCTCCATCGCTTGGCACTTTCCGTACCGTTGGCCTGGCCTTCAGCATCGCGATCCGGAATCCCATTGCCCGCTACATCGCTCTGCCTATCATTTATTTCGTGCACGCTCTCACCCTCTTTTTATACATGGTGTTTGGAGTGGACACATTAGCCACGCGGTATAACAAGATGCTCCTTCGCCCTCGCCTCCTTCCCTGGATTGACTCGCAGACGCCTCGGCTGTACGTGTTTTCCAGGAAGGACGAATTGGTACCGTGGAAAGAGATCGAACGACACGTCAAGGCCGCGAAAGCGTCTGGTCTCAATGTGCGGAGTGAAGTATACGAGGAGAGCGCCCACGTTGCGCACATGCGTCTCGATCCGAAGCGCTACTGGGCATCTGTCCAAGATCTGTGGCAGACCGCTTGTCGTGACAGCGAAGCGCAAGCTGCCAAGGCGGCAGCTTAGGGGATTTCTGCCGTCGTAGAGTTACGTGTTGCCGATGTCCCCCGCTCGCGGATTAGAGGATCTACACCGCTTTTTCTTTCACCATCTTAGATCTGGCGAAGTATTCTTGTAGAGACCAGGCGTGCTTGTGTATGCTTGTCCTAGTCTCGTGTTCCGTAGAAGCTAATGTAGATGTTCAACATTTCCGAACGCGCGCTGCACCCACTCAGATGATTACACTTGTGAATCGCTGCAGAATGAGCCGGTTCGCCCGCCAAGCTCGGTGGCGGTGACTTCGGCATTCGTGGAAATTGGTCGGAAAGGGCCTCCGAGTTCACCGACTGCGACTGGCCAGACCATGGGCGCGTTACGAGCGCCATGCATTTCCTTCCAATCTGTATCATCTAATGTTTGCTGCTCTGCGATTCTGGGGCCACCGTCCTGGATTTGGCCAGCCGTCCGAAACGTCGCCAACTGCTCATCTTCACGTTGTAGTCTTCATTGACAGCAGCTTTTTCTGGTTCGAGCCGGCCGTCGACGGTACTCTGTGTGCGACGCAGGACGCAGACGGACATTTTGCTAGTTTTGGCTTGGCCGCACCCTTGGGACTCTGTATCCAACAACAAAGTTGGTCGTGCCCAGCAGAAGTTCATCGCCTCGTGTTGGTGGGGTACGACGATGATAAAATACTTGGCTAGATTCACGTTTTACAACGATGCCGTACCAAGTATTCGGTCCTCGGCGAACGCTGGCAAGATGGTCGGAAGCAGTGCCAAATGTCCCGTGGACATCCGTGTATCTCGTTCTGTACCATCGTGATGCGGTGCAGTTGACCATCTCCTGTCTTGTCGGCCTCACTGACTGGCAACAGCTCGGAACGCGCTGTTCTGCCCAGCAACTAAATTAGTCGTGCCGTTGGCGACACCACATCACCGCCCATGATGGTTATCGTGGGCAGCTGGCGCCCTGACGGTACCACACGACAAACTCCGTTATGCTCTCTTACAGGCACAACGACCGCCGCTTCCCAAAAGAAACGCCCCTCTGTGGATGTTTGTAGGGTATGATTGCTTCTTGAATAGTCGCACTCACACCATAAGGTAACATCTGTTTTTCGAAGCTTGTCGCGCTGTACACTCCAACCCCTCAAGGGCCGCGTGAACATTGGATTACCCGGTCGTGGTGTCATGTTCTCAGATGTGGACAGAATGAGGGGCCAGAGAACGTCGAGGAGACGTGGATAACGACCAAAGAACGATGGTTCTATCTTTCTGCCGTCCTCTCGCACGCACACAAGTTCGAGCTGTGCTGTGCTAGTGTTCCTAGAGCATTTCAGGCAAGTGCATTTATCAGGCTTGATTGCTTTCTCTGAACGCTCGCGAGCCAATTTGCTTTTCCACACAGCACAGTACCGACCGTTGATCGCCTCCGTGTGGCCGCTAACCCCAACGGGGGATACTACCACATTGCCAATCTCCCAGACCTCGACGTAATCATTTCCGTGGATGGCCTAGGGGCCTGCAGCCCCCCCCCCCCGCACTTGCCTAGCAGTCGTTCCACGTAAATGACCAGGGCACCAAGGATCAAATGCATCGAGCTTTCCATATCATGTAACACGTGATGAACTGTCAAGGGCGAACCGTGGGCACGGACGTGTGTGTGCGTTGGTTGTCAAGGATCATGGTGGGTATGGAGTTTAATTTTCCTGTGCCAATTCGAGCGTGGCTGTATGCTCCAAGTTATAATGATCGCAGGGCGCGTCAGGGTTGAGTTGGCGTGTTTTCTTCTGCCAAGACTGCACGAGGCCCCCTCATTCACACAACGTGGAAATCTAGGGGATATAATACCATTCTCCTGTTCGCATCGTTCTCCACCTGATACCGTGCAAGACCGTCATGTCTTCTGATCTGCAGCTCGCCCTGGCTAGCATTCAACAAAACGACTATGTGTCCCGTATGTCGTTCTTCACTCTTGGGGGGATCGGTCTCACTGGCTTGTCACTAGTTGCTGTCATTACTGCCGTCGGATATGATTACGGTGCGTTACAAGTACTGTTCTGGTATAATGCGTCGTCTCATGTGTCGTCAGTCCTTATGTTCTCGACAGAGGTATAGTGCCATGTACCCCCATTTTGACATGGGGTCATGATTCATGTAGGTAGAATACATTTGGGTCAGGAGCAACTACCTGCCAAGCCCGATATGTGCCTAACAAGACCGTAGAATAAACCGTGGACCTGGGTGTCAACGTTATTCGTAATTGTACGTATCGATCACCGATAGACAGCGTCGCGTTGATATTTCTCATAGGTCCGTTACTGTGGTCTTTATAGTCTCATGTCGGTCTGCAGTAGTCGCAAGGCACGTACTGAGTGCTGACTTTTGATGGTTTTTCAGACTTCCTTCCCTCGGTATGTTCGGCGATTAGAATGTAGGCTCGATTGAATGACCCCGCTCCAAGTCGGAAGTAGCTTCCTGCCTGGTCCCGCAAAGGCATGTGTCTTCTCCCATCATTTGTGACGAGAGCGCGCACTAAAGTACGCATCCATAGGCGTGCGTGTCGACGTTGCTCTCATTCCAACACGACTGACATTTATTCAACAGTTGTGAGCGCGACCGCCCAATGCTTCCCCTGATCATTTAACTCATGGTCCCAAGGCGAGATCATCAACATCGTTTATGAATGGACATTTCTCTTGTTTATCGGCGCAACTGATTGTGAGTGTCTCGCGTGCCCCACTCGATGAGCAAGCAAACGATGAAGGCGGCGACCACAGTCGTGATGATCCTCCGTGTGTGGGTCATGTACAACCGATCCAGGTCGGTTCTCGGCATCCTCCTCGTGTTTTTTTCCCTCGAGATCCTCTCGACTCTCCTCGGTGTCATCATTTATAGCAATCCAAAGCACCTGACCGGTATGTAGACGCTGGCGGAATGACAAGGCATGTCGCGCTGACTCGGCGTCGGCCGACCGTGACAGCGGCCACCATGCAAGTCGCGGACGTGACGGTCTGCATGGCACAGCCCAACACGATCGTCTGGACCAAAGTCAGCGCCATCTTTCAGAGCGTGCACAACGGGGTGCTGTGCGCCCTCGCAGTCGCCCAGTTTGCGTGGCAGTCGTTTCGAATGTACCGCGCGACGAAGCGGTGGCAGCCGAATCGGTACATCGCCTTGCTCGCCAGGGAGGGCATCCTGTACTTTTTTGCGTGCGTGTCCCAGACGTCCCCCCCCCTTCCCCGAGAGGGGGGGAGGCCTGCCCACAGTGCTCACTTTTTCACAGGATTTTACTGTTTGACATCATCGACGTGTTGGGCACCGCGGGCGAGGTCCCGCCCGGCGGAGGGGGGTTCGTCGTCCTCACCCTCCTCGCCAACGTACCCATCTACACGCTCGCCCCGCGGTTCATCACGAGCATGCGGGCGCTATACGCGCGCGACGCGCTGGGTCACCGCGGCGGCAGCGCCGACACCGGGTTCGGGCTGGGGTCCGCATCCTTTCACGCAGGCGGTGGTGGTGGCGGGACCATGGACGAGACGATGGTGTTCGCGGACGTGGGAGGCGCGCGCTCCGAGCAGGAGGGACTCCCCGCCACCGCCGACGACGCATGACGCCGCGGCAGACGTGTCGGTCCGGGCGGTCCGGTCGTCGGTGTGTGACAGGAGTTCGGACACCGGCCCGGACTTGTTGACGTCGGTTTGTTCCTGTTGTTGTATAGTGCAAAGAAGACGGACAACTGCGCCATGGGAACGGGCGCGCGCGCGCACGACTCGGCGCCCCCATCATGCGTCACGTGGCGTTCTCCTCCCACACCGACACTCTGGGACGCGCACACGCCCCAACACTCCCATTCCCCATGCAGCAAAGAAACAGAAAAAGGTGATAGATTCGGTAGAGGAAATATGAGTACATCGTGGGCAGAGAAGGATGGTCAACATAGCCTGGCCATGCAGGTGATGAAGGAGAGAGAGAAAAGACGCTAATAAACGAGCAAGGAAAAAGATGGTCAAAAATTCGGGCATGACTTCACACCGACGAGAGGAATCGTTCTTGCATAAAGGAGAATTTGGCGTTCATAGACGTGCGTACCACCTATACAAGAAAAGTTGGAGCGAGAAAGCCGGATGATAAGGATAGAGACGTCGTGGAAGATTAGATAAATAGTGATACCGGGGATCCCCGATCCACAAACATTCGTTATTCGTGCGCATGGCAGAGCGTGACGACATATGAAGACAACTGAATAGATAACTGCCGCCGCCCCGACCGGCCGGATGTGTGGTTGATACAGATGTAGTTGATACAACATTTGTTCCGCCTATGATTGATTGCCAAATAAGCGTCGAAAATCTGAAGGGTTAGATGGTGATTCGTCCCGGAACTCCCAGGAGATTAGCGCATCGAGAGATCGATGCTCGCTTCCAAACTACTTGCGTTCTTCTCGTGCCGCAGTCCGTCGACGTGGTGGTATGCGGTGGTTAGATGTTGATGACGCTGTTGTTCTTCTTCGAAAAGCTTTCGTCCCAAGTCTGTGCGCAGATTCGCGCCTGGCCCCGACTTGAGGGATATCGCGGAGCGGGGCACGGTAGCCCCTGCAGGAGAGGGAGAGACGTTGATGAAATCGTGCAAGTTAAACGGGACACTCCCGGGTGTCGGTGGAGCTTGCGGGTCTCGAGAGAACATGGATTCTATTTGTCCAGGAGAGGACGAAGGAGCGGGAAGTAACTGAGATGACGGGGAAGAGGATGTGGATACAGGAGTCGGAGGAATCACTGTGGGCGCCATCGGTGCTGCAGGGGCCAACGATCCTGCGTCGTCATTTGCGGTATCGAGGGGGCGTGGTTCACTCGTGGTCTGGGAGTTCTGGCTCCCTGGCATGGTGTCAACAGCGAGGCTGCTTTCACTTCGTAGCGGACTTCTTCCGTCGTCGCCTCCAAAGAGTATCCTGCCCCTTGCACGGAGCGAACCACCGCCACCCAACGCGCGGAACGCAGCCAAGTCTTTCACGTCCCTATCTCGCGTCGCGGTGGGGCGAACGGGCGAAGGAGAGGTGTGCAAGTACAACATCAGGTTCGCTGCCTCCTCGTCGTCGGCGCGTGGGGTAGAATATATATTCTCGTTGTTCACTCGCGGCGGCGTGGCAGCCCTTGCGACGGATGGGACGGAAAAGGACGAATCCGCTGATGGGAGGAGAGAGGAAGGAGTGGTGGTTGTCCGGGCCGAGCTTTGCGCGTACTGGGAAAGGGAATGAAACGAGCCGTCGGATCCGGCAGACAAGGATGAGCGAGGTGACGACGCGCTCGCAATGGATGGGCGTGACTGAAGAAGCGAGGTGAGCGTGGCAACAGCCTTCCTCTCCACATCCGCTGCTTCCTCCGCGGATTGCTTCTGTTTTCCCTTGCTGTTCTTTACCTTGACGCGCGAGGCTTCCTCCCTTCGGCTACGCGACTGGGCACGTGTGCCTTCAGCAATACTGCGCACTGCAGGTACCGCGTTGTGTCCCCGGTGCCCTGGACGTGCACGAGATCCGGCAGTCGAGCGCGAGGGTGGTTGCACGGGGGGATCGGCCGAATTGTGCACTGTGCGTGCCTGCTTCAGCGGGGGTGGTCCGAGGAGGGCGGTATAGAGAGTCTGGGGTGAGCGAGAGGTGGACGGAGCACCCGTGGGATGATAATGACGCGAAGCGACGGCCATCGATGACGCGGATGGGGCGGGGAGAGGAACATTGTCGCCCCTGCGTGTCGGGCTCCCCTGCGTAGCAGGGTTGTTATAATAATTAGTGCCCCCCGTAGCCTTGCGCTTGCTGCCGATCAAGCGAGGGGGGGCAAGCGTCGCACGAGACTTGGCTTCGAGGTCGTTGAGCGGAACGTGCGGGATGTTGTGGGTCGCTTTGTACGAGGCATACGACAAGCGGGCGCGGAGGCCACGGACTACCTGGAGGGGGTGAGACAGGAGAGGTGAGCGGATGGAACTCGAATTGGGCACGACACGAGTGCGCAGCCGAGACGAGCAGCACCACGCAGCATGCCAATACCTTGGCAGGAGGAAGATGGCGCCGGCGGCGCGACACCACGGCGGGCCAACGCGTCTCGCGGTGCCAGGAACACGCAACTTACCACGGAGAGTTCGGCGCTGGCCAGGAATTTGCGGATGGCCTTTTCTCTCTCCTCCCGCTCCAGCGGATCCATCTCGGTCGAGAGGGACGGGCTGTGAGGTTGTGCGTATGCGAGGGGGGGCGACGGAGAGGTCACCGAGGAGGACGGGGTGACCATGAGCGCGCGTCGGGTGGTGGAGAGTCGAGGTATATGTACAGGATGCACAGAGATATACACCGCACGCTCTCGAGAGCGACGTGGGGGCGGCAGTGGTCGCTGTTGCGGGCGGCGGGGAGTCTGCGCTGTCCGCTGTGTGAGCTGGCGAGGAGCGCGTTAGGGAGAAGCCACGCGCGACGCGCCCGCCTTATTCATCCTGATTCCCACGCTTTTTATACCCAGAATGTTCCGATTTGTGCCTGATTCCGCAGGCAAATATCCTACGAAAATACACGATTTCTCGCACCGCACGCACGCCAGGACGGGACGGGGCTGCTCGTCCTCGCCCGCCGGGGGGTCGGTGGAGCGAGTGGGGGGGGGGGGGGGGGGGGGCGTGGTGAGCTGGCGGCCGGGTGGTGACGCCGAAAACGCCGAAGCAGCAGGACCAAGCCGGACGGATTAGAAGGGTGACAGCATCCGGAGTTCACGCGGAACGTACAGGCTCGCATATGGGCTGATAGCAGCCCACGAGGGCCCATATCAGCTGATCTCACACGCCGCGTCCCAAGGGAGCGCCACCTGCGGACGCGCCTTGGCCAGATCCATCCGAAGCGGGTTCTATCTCGTCCCAGTACCAGCGTGGCAAGAACCCAACGCGATCATCGCCCCCCACCACGTCCTGCACCCCCAACGCGTCGAGCACGGCAACAGTGATGCCTACCTTGGGCACAAACGTGACCCGCCAGACGTCCATGCCTGTGCTTGCGGGAAGGGTCTTGTGCAGAAACGACAGGAACGCGTCTCCCCAGTCCAGGCAGACGTGGGGATCCCACCCGCCAGGCTTGCCGCGAACAGATCGGGGTATCTCGACGGTCCGGAATGACTGGGTCGTCACGAGCTGCCCGGACGGCCTGCGAAAACCAACGACGATTTCCTATCGCGTGATGAGACGACGGGCGTGATAGCAAAACACGGACGAGCGCACCGGCACCCCGAGAAGGAAGGACTGTAGGTAGAACTTGAGAAGCTTTCTGGACAGAGATGAGTCGTCTGTGGAGCAGGCGCGTGGACGCATACTTTTCGAATTTGACTTCGTCTGGCGGTCCTCGGATGGCCAGGGACGTCTTTAGCTCGACAAAGTTGGTCGTGCTCCCAGAGTACTTTCCTGCACGACGTGCGTTGAGCCGCAGTCTGGCATGGTTCGCAACACATACCGCGGACGCAGTCGACCTCGCCCCCGATGACGAGCCTGCGGTCGTTGAGCTTGGTTTTCACGACGCTGCACCACTGCGTGTTGGTGTTGACATCTCCGCCCCAGCCATGGACCTCGGACGACGCGTTCTCTCGACGGCCAGGGGCAGACGTCGTGCAGTAGGACTCGAATGCATAGCCGTAGTATGTCTGGCGCCGTTGGCGAGGCTCCAGATCGTTTCTAGGGGCGCGATAGGTGTGCACGATGCCGGAAAGCGGGGCGCTCACTTGTCCCTGAGCTTTGCGTCGCTCAAATGTTCCTCAAAGTAAAGCGTCCCCCCGAGGCGCATGACGTTGAGTTCCCAGCCCTCTCTCTCTTCGTAGGGCGCTATGAGCACCCTCCCTCACAAGACATGTGAACAGGCGCGTGGAAATACCAGAACGGGAAATCTCACTTGGTCATGACCCCTCTCCAGCTGATGACGTGGATGTCGGGTGCGCTAGGCTGGGAGGACGACGGTCCGTGTGACAAGCCCGCCTTGAACCTCGACCATGCCTGCAGGAGCGCATCCAACCGGCCACGTTCGTCCGGTCGCCTCGTCCACCTGTCGTAACCATAGCCCAGGTCGGCACCATGGGGCGGGTCGATGTAGTAGCGCAGTGCAGCGTCGTTGAACTCGAGAACGTGGTCGGGGGTGTATGAGAACGTGAGCAACGGGGTCGGCTGCTGAAACCGCGGTGCCTTTGAGGGTGTGCGAGACAGACTCGGGTAGTCGAGAGCGATGCCAGCGGTGCGTTTGGGCGCAGGCGAGCACTCGTCGAGCCCCGCGTCGGCTGCACGTCGTTTCATGGACAGAGGAGTGATCACGTGCACAGACCGTCGTGCCCCGATCGCCACGGACACCCTGGCAATTTCTCAGCTGGACGCGTCGCTCCTCGTGTCCTCCTCGAGGACGGGCCAGATTACTCTTTCCTGAGCGCGAGTTTACGCCATCAGACCCGCCCGCGCGCGAAAACTCTGGAAAGTAGGCGATAAGCCATGTCGACGACGTGCCCCGCCCAGAGCACACGACCGTCCCAGTCCTCGCCAACGCGCCCTCCCGCAGCGGCTCGACCCGTCCGTGTCGACGCCGACGTCGGCGCGCTCTCGAACGGACCGACGTGACACCAGCCGAGATTGTGGCGGTGCCCCACAAGACGGGCACTGCAACTGACCTCATCACACGGACACGATTTTAATGCATGTCCTCCGCCCTTTTATAGCCCGGCGCAGGCCATTAAGCACCCATCTTTCCCCTCTCCCCCCCAACGCCGCAACCTAACGAACGCTCATGATCTTTTGTGCGTCCACCCGTCCCCAGCCGTTCCCCCAGTCCGACTGAACCGTCCGCAGTCTCCAGAAAGCCAAAGCCCGCGACCCTGCCCCCTGGCTGGCCCTCGCCATACCATAACAAGTGCTCACAGCCAGACTGCATCTTCCCCAACAGCCCCCAGACCGTCAAGGGCGTCTACCCCTGCCGCGGCGTGCCCGGCGGATTCTACTGCGAAGGGTCGTACAAGGTCTCGTCTTCGCGCGCCCAGGACACGGAACACTACCTCAAGGAACTCGCCCTCGCACGACGACGCGCCGCAGAGGAAGAGGCGCAGCGCAAGCGACCGCCATCCGACGTGCGCAGACCCGGCGATCCCAACGCGCGTCGACGAGCCAGGGATACCCCCGTGTACGTCCCTGGCGATGACCGGAGACCCCCTGTCGGATACCGTCCCCCGCCAAGTCGCTCCGGACATGTCCCCCATCCCCATTCCTCGCGACAGAGCGACGCCGGACAGCCTCCCCAGCTCCGACGTCCTTCGTACTCGGGGTATAGACCCTCTTCCTCCCAGGTCGAGGCAGAGTACATCACGGATCAGATCATGATGCATCTCTACCCAGAACAACGCATCCAGCCGAGATGGTGAGCCCGTCGCCATCACTTCCGCGCTTGATCTGGCGCCTGAACTGCGCCTCAGGATATGACCGCTTCCATTCTTACTTGACGACAGCACGCATTCACGTCTTTCTGCCATTGCGATGGCCCGGACTCACCCATCATGATCGGTTATCTTATTGTACCCCACTAGCATTCATTAACTTAGCCTTGCACAATTACTGGACTAGCATATCGTACGCATCTTGATCACACTCGACCAGCTGGTCTGTCTGTCTTTTGCAGCAACAGGAATACATGTATCGTCCGCCCGCGCCCTGGCGGTGTCGGGTTGTAGTTGTGCGAAGTCTAAGCGAACAGACACCCGAGGACTCGGAGATTCGTAAACACCGAAACACTGCGTACTGACACGCTCTTGGTCCTATACACTTGTTTTACACCATGATACAGGTCAACGTCGGACGTTTGACCACCGCACATCCTCAGCCGTCGACATCGATCTGCTGAACGAGATGCGCAGCGCGGGGCGACCTCGGCTTGATCGAGAACGGGAACGGCTTCGGGTGACTGTCCTCGAAAGAAGAGGGGAGATACACGGTCAGCCCAGCACGCACGTCAGATCTATCCCAACGACCCACATGATGATCCCAGGCGTGAACGCGGGCACCACGTCCACCTCGTTCCCGTGCGCGTCCCTGGCCTTGTTGACGTCGAACACTGCCAGGACGGACACCATCGCGATCCAGACCGATGCCTCTGCCAGGTATTTGCCGACACAGATCCTGTTTGACGCGCGTTATAATCCCTCCCTTCCCCCCAAAAAAAGAGAAAGGCGCTGGAGCACGCACCTTCGACCGAAACCATATTGCAACTCCCCAATGTCGTCCGTCAGGTGCCCGTTGGCGTCAATGAACCGCTCGGGCATGAACCGCATCGGGTCCGGATACCTGTTCTCGTTGTGCGTCATCGACCTAAGGGATAACACGGGGAACACCCTCCAGTCAATCCATGCACGACACCGCATCGCCCGCAGACCGGACCGAAAAAAAAAAAAACAGACGCACCAAATGTTGGCCAGCACGATCGTGTCTAGAATCAGGGGCTTTCCGATGAGCGAGCGCGGACGGACGACGCATCCGTCCACGAACCTTTGGGTATGAAATACCCATTGTACACATCGTGCTCGCTCGTGTAGTGCGGTACGCCTGAGAGACGTGTTGTCGGATGCGCGCGTTCGTGCTATCAGTCACGATCCAAGAAAAAAAAAGGGCGACACCCACCGAGCGGCGTGACCTGCGACCATCGCAACACCTCGCGGTACATCGCCTCGAGGTACACCATCGACGGGCGATCAGAAAAGACCGGCATCCTGGCACCCCCCGTGATGCGATCGATCTCGGCTTGTGCCTTTCTTTGCACGTCCGGGAACATGACCATCGCCATCATGAACGCCGAGAGCGCAGAAGACGACTGCCATGAGTGGGTGACCGGGGTGAGCGCTGACGCGACACGACCGCACCAAAAAAAAAAAAAAACTCACTGTCTCTACCGCAGCTAGAAAAGGGCAGAAACGGTCGGTCAGGAGCCCCCGAGTCAAAACGAGAAAAAGGGCACGTACCCGCGTACGTTGTGCCTGCGACCGACTTGATCACGGCCTCCTCCTCGTTCTTCTCGATCATCTCGGAGACCATCGAGTGGGGCGCGACCCCCTCCGCCATCTGCTTCTTCACAAAATTGTACGGTGCGTCTCGCACCTCGCGCGTCAGTACCCTGCATTTCTTGGCAAACTTTTTGAACCCGGAGCCGGGGAACCACTCGGGCAAGTGTTGCACTTGAACAGGTCGTTAGAACAATGGAAGAAGGACGCGATGCAACACGCACACACGGGGAACGTGTTCACGAGGGCAGCCCCGGGGAAGAAACAGTTGGTCAGCATCTCGCTCGCCTCGTCCGCCATCAACGCAAACTTGTCCCCCCGAGGCGCCATTTCGTATCCACACACGACCATCAGGATCATCGACGCGGTGAACCTGTTTCGTGCGCGCGATGTCGTCGGAAGAAGAAGAAAACCGACCGCCCTCGGGCGTGAGGCCTCACTTACGTTCTCAGGTGCACCTCCATGTCCTCGGGCGCTTGCAAGATGTTCCTCGCGAGCTGACGCGCCTTGTTCAACTGGACCTCGCGGTAGTCGAGCATCGCGGTCGGATTCAACGTGTGGTGAATCGCCTTGCGGTGTTTGCGCCACGACGGCCCGTAAGGTATGAACCCGACATTAAATTCCCATCCCATCCTGTGATCATCGCGCACGCGTCAGCACCCACCCGCAAGACAATTCCCTATACAAAAAAAACAGTCGACGCTCACAACGGGACGATGGGCATTTGCGGTCGGTCCGAATAGATCTGCGACCGCTTCTCCAACAAATCTTGCGCGATCTCTTCAGAGTTGATGACCAACACCCTGTGGCCGAGAACCTCGAGGTACAGGAGGTCACCTATACATGGACGAGCGCGTGTGAGTCACGAGGTGACGCGCTCCGATATCAAGGACAGGCGGGCACCGTATTGCTTGCTCCATTCGGCAAACGTCAGCCACTGAGCGCCCAGGTCCTTGATCGAGAGCAGATTTCCGACGATCGGCAGTCGAGGCGGCCCGGGCGGGAACGGCAGCCCGCCCGGGTTCTCACGTCTTCGTTTGATCGCATTCCTCAGCGAAAGGAGAACGAGGACGAGGACCGGGATGGCGACGGTGAGCTGGAACAACATCTGGGTGTCAACGTCGTCGGGGCGGTGGGCCTATGGTATGAATATCAGTTCACACCGAAGAGGAGAGCTCCTATATAGCACGCAAAAAATCGATCATGTCTCACTTTGCCGAGACTTCACACCTCCTCGTGTAATGGTGTGCATTGTATTCGAATCGTTCAGCTAAAAAAAGGGGCCAGCCGGCGGGAAAAAACGAAACAAAAAAGTCAAACGATGGCAGATCCCACAGGAGGCGAAGGTGAGCAAACGCACGACGACGAACGCTGCCATGGCCAAATGATGTGCGTATTCGAGTTTGATGTGCTTGCCAGCTCGAGCAGGTTTGCGATTTAGGTTGGGCCGTCGCACAGTAAAGTTTCATACGACGGCGCCGCCATCCCTGTGAACGCGCAGCGAACGGAGCACAACTTTGGCTCCTCCATTCAGTTCTCCGATGAGGCGCCATATGCCCACGCCCGTTTCATTTCTCGACCTCAAAGGAGATGTTATCTGGCCTCGGACGGAATGCGGTTTCTCCGATGGTTTTTTTTCGTCCGTGCGACGCCAGCGCAGTCCCCTGTATCTTGACTGACAGCCGGGGGAAGGACGTACTGGTTAATTAAACGCCTGACCTGCCATCCTAGACAAACGATTAGACGTTCCCGTCCGGACATGAAAGAGTCACATCAGAGATTCCCACACTTTATCACCTTTCCGTGGGATCAGCACCACCCTCGCAGGGTCCGAGTCCTCGCCAAACGAGCGCACAGGCTTCAAGGGTTTAGCCTATCTGCATTTGTCCACCGAATGTTTCCTTTGCCGAGGTCAGCTTGCCTATTTGCGACACATACCGTGGTTCGTGTTTAGACGGACACCCTTGTGTCTGTCGAACCCTTGTCGGTTTCACAAGTGCGTGAGAACCAATCTAGAGACACCTTGCCATGCTCCACTCCTACGTGCATACATATGCATACACAAGTGTCATGCAAGGTTTTCGCCAACGTATGGTCGTCGTTCCAGTCTTCGCCTGATCTGGCGTTGAGCTTCTGCTTATCGCTCCTTACCGGTACCGACGACGATGTCTCAAATACGCAAGCTCGGACAGCCATAAACCGACGATAACGTTGCCATACCGAAAGCGCGGGTGAGCCAGTATATATAGAGTGGTCTAAAATCTTATCAGGCATGGGACAACGCCGCCGAAATCACTAAGCCGCCCCCGCCACCACCTCCACCATGCGCCCGTTTGGTTAAACGGTCCCCATCGTCCGTCGAGCGTTGCCGCTTGCGTCCGGCGAAAAGAGTCTGGGGAACGACAAAATAGCTTTCGATCGGGGGCCTCTTGGGCTTGGGCAGGCTTTGCTGGGCGGTCGTGGCCACCGTGGGACTGGTCGGATTGGAATGGACAAGGGACTCCATCGTCATCGCCGGCGTGGCAGGATCCCTGCTCTTCTTCTTGTACTTGATCACATACGTGAGCCGTCAGTCTCAGACATGAAGAGACGTATGGCACGCTTACGGTTTCTAATTCCGGCTTTCCACGCCATTTCGCGACAGCATCACAGAAACGGACGGCAGCACGTTCCACAGGTTCGGCAGGGTAATGCCATGCCAAATCTTCCATGTGCGTCGATAGGTCGGGTGTCAGCGATGGAATAGTGTAAAACTACAAGGGGTTCCACATGATCAGGCGCAGGGACATGACACATTGCCAGCGCGAAAAACACTTACCCTTCTCAGGCGTTCCTTCATTTCAACCTCAAACTCGGCCTCTGCGTGCTCCTTGTGCGGTGGCATGCCATTGCACATGGCCTTTAACGACGGGAACATGACTTGCACCGCTTCTCTTAGTGTAGGAAGGTCATCTGGATCAAACCACTCGAACATCGGGTCCGTCTCGTCTTCGTCACTGTGGACCGGGTCCTCCGACATCCCCAGCCCGACAGAGAGCAGACAGGAAGCGGCCACAGGGCCCCTCCATCCGCCAGTGAGATACCCTTCTAACGCCGCTCGAGTGAGCAGCCCTGTGAACAGCATGTACCACTCTCTGGATGGCTTCAAAGGGCTCCCTTCACTCTCCGACAGCGCTTTCCGGCCCTGCAGCGGAGATTGGGGGGACTGAGGGGACGCGGAAAGCGACCTCCCAGATCTCTCCCGCTCATACTCGTCCTCCACCAGTTCCTCGCCCAGCTCCATCGCAACCAGCGCCGACAAGCGCAAAAAACGGGGGATCAGCTCAGACAGGCGCGTGTTCCCAGTGCCCGCGCCCACATAGGCCGCATCTTCTGCGTCCTGTTGGAACCACTTTGACTTCCTGCGCAGCACGCTGCCATGGATCCCAGGATGGGCGAGCCCGGAACCGATCCCGTCGCCGTCTTGCCAGCCAGTGAGCCCCCCACCGCTCCCTCCCATGCTCTTCCCCGACCCAACCTGGGGAGGACGAGACGTGATCTCACCTCCCCATGCGGTCCCTGCTCGTCCCTTTGCTGGTCCTCCCGGCGCTTTGATGGGCTGCTTAGCCTCGACGCAGATCTCGCATCCGGTGTGGAGATGCCTTGGGCAGCGCAAGGCAGGCGGGGAGTTGGCCGTCAAGGGATCCGCACCTTCCATATAAAAGGCACGAACGCGGTCGTTCCAAACGCCGTGAGTTCCCGGCTGTATCAGTACCATGGTCAACATTTTCTTGCCTTCTTTCTCTGCAAAAGCAAATAGGACAAAGAGTGACGTACACCGATCCACTGTCCAGTGGGCATCGCCGCAGAGTATTGGAATGGCTGTGCGTTGGAAGCTGCCGATATGGAAGCGAGCAGGAAGAGCGACGGCGGGAGCACGCCGGTCACCAGCCCGGACGACTGGCTCGTGCTAGTGGAGGGATGCGGCGAAGTATTCTGGGGCACTGGCGAGCCGTCCGAGGAGAGGGTTTCTGCAGACTCCTTTTGTGAGAGAGAGTTGGAAACGACGATCGGTGGCGGATGGTGATGGTGCCGATACGGTGCCACGGGCGCCTGACGGGCGAACAGATCGTTGATGACCACACCGAGGGCGAGACGGAGCCGAACCCCGTTCGGGAGCGTATGGGGATGGGACGCCTTTGACAAGGGCTGGGGGTCGCGTCGCCTGGGAGAGCCTGGGGGGGACGGGAGCTCGTCCCCGATGGTGGGCACGAGGTGCAGAGGAGGCGGCTGGTCGAGCATGGATGTGATGACCTTTTCGAGAGCGATGGCGCGCAGTCTGAGATTCCTCGCGAGCGCAAGGTCCTGTTTTTGCATCCGAGCGTCCTCGTCTTCGGCTTGTGCCCCGTGGACGACAGCATTCCCGTGTCCCGCCGTGTCTCGGGCCTTGAGTTGACAGACGTCCTCGCCGTCGCTCGCAGCCTCGTCTTCTTCGTCGTACTGCTCGGGTCGCTCACGGAAACGAAAGTGGGGCGAGGCGGGACCGCCGGTGCGGTCAACCATGCCAAGCTCTGCACGGGCCTGGGCGAACCTCGTGCGAGCGTGCACCCAGAGCATATGATCGATGATAAGCGTCCGCGTGGACTTTTCGCGAGGCGGGATCGAGTGCAGATGGTGGGCATGTTTATGAGCGGGGGCCTTGAACGAACTTGGGCCACCCGGACCCGAGGGGGACGAATGTGGTTGCGGAGGAGGTTTTGGCGCGGGCTGTGCGGATGGGAAGACTTGGAACTGGGCCTGGGTTGGAAAGACGGGGAGAGCGGGGTAGGACATGGCGCCAACGTTCAACCTTGTACTAGTTGGTCAACCTCTTCCGGTTGATCTTCGTGCTCGTCCAGTTGTCCGGTAATACACCCGCGCAAGCAACAAAGGCAAGTATCTCAAGCAGTGGATGTAAACGGTCGCTTGCGCTCGTGGTACGCTACAACGGACCACAAGTCATGGCTATCCATCACGACGCCAACCTCGTGGCCAGGTACAGACAGTCTCGTTAATCAAAACGCGGAGCGAGGCTGGGCTGCTAGCAAACAGGGTTCGCCAGCTCGGCAAAGCCAACACGTAGTTCCCCGAAATCGAAAATAGAGTACACGTTTCTCATGAACACGTCCCCGACGATCACAAACGCTATCATCTCGGGTGAGCTTCGAATTATCGTAACACGCATTAAAGGAACATACGAAAGTCATCGGATGCACCCATGCCAGTAATGCACTGTGACGACCCGGGCTCGACGGGTCCGAAATTCCATGTGGAAGGACAGACCGTAAAGTCTCTGCCTTCGATCGTGAGCGTTGGTACTGTCGAATCGATGTCATCGCATGGAACTGCAAGTCATTTGGTGGGGCGATTCTGTGGAGACACGTAGATGCGACTCACCACTACATACGCCATCCGCAGTGCAATCTGCACCGGAAGTGCCCGAGAAGTAGCTCTCTGCCAAGGCTCTTGGTGCTACAATGAGCGTAGTTCCGGTATCGACGATGGCAGAGTAACCAGTGCTCTCCGAAGCTTGCTGGCCCGAACGACGTATCCCTCCCAATACAATTTGCCAGTATCCCTTTTGCGTCACCGGGGTGTTCACTCGCGTGTCATTCTTGAATGCAGTGTAGTTTGCCCCACCCACGACCATCTCGCTTAAGCCAGCAGTGTCAGAGAGCAGGAAGCTGAGGATACTTTCAGGTAGTTGACCACTTTTGCTCAGGTGCTCCACCGGCGTTGTTTCATTCAAGGCCGAGATTTCCCTGAATCCACAACCAAAGACACCGTCTGCAGAAAATTCACCACTGATAGGCGCATGATTGTTCCAAAACTGGTTCGAGAGAACAAGCGCAGCGGCAAACGCTTGATCCTCAATCTAGTGGGTTGCGTTAATCGCCGTCTGAACACAAGCATAAGTCGCACCGTGTACTCGGCCACTTGGATCACGTCTCTGTATTCATTGGCTTCGAGCGCCAGCCCTGAGCCATATGCCAGAGCATGCGGTTTCAGCTCGCCATGAGAAGTGGTCGACTTTGAAGCATCATAGCGTTTATGTCCGTCGCAGGTCAAAGGGCAGTATTCGTCGGATATCACTAGAGGAAAAGATAAACCAAATCATTACCCGCGATGAGAGACACTCACATATATCTGAGCTACCAGTGTCAAAGATTGCTTATCGAAAGCACAGAGTTGAGAGTGTCGATCAAGATGCAATGAACGACATCTCACCTGTGAATTGCTGTCGCGGTGTTCCGATGCTGAAGGGGCCATAGTAGTCGACAGATTGATCATTTACGAGAGGAACGACTCCATTCGTCGCACGTTTCGGAGGACGCGTTTCGAAGGATCTCGACAGCGTGTCAAGTGGATGCCGTGAACCCACATTCCGCTCGTATGCTGCAAAGGTAGCTTCATACTTCCTAAACGCCGCGTGTTAAGCAAGGCGGGTCGTAAGGGAGAAAAAGACATACTGGTGAGCGTAACTGACAAGTCTTTTAGCCCCGTCAGCCCCTAAAGCCAAGGGCTGTTCGCTCGTGGCTAGCGAGTTGGACACGGGATCCCATGTGTTGAATGAGCGGCGCTCCAGAGAGACACGTAGTGCTCGGTCCGACGTGGCAGGTCTTGCCGCAGAGAGGGTTATAAATGCGAGGATGATACAAGGACGCGGAATGGACCTCATCTTGGGAGCAGAAGGATGATGGAAGGAATCAACCCGGCATGGCTTATATGCCTGAGGAAAGAGCATGCGGCTGACAGGACACCAAGCATTGTGCCCCTAGGATCGTCGCCCTGGCGGCTGACAACTTGAATAACAAGAGGGAGTCTTGTACTCGTACAATGTCAGCTTGCGGCAAACTCGGTTGTTTGGGACAGACGCGAAGATCTGGAGCGAGAATGGCGGATTGCATGGCAGACAGGCAACAATACAGGTCTGAACATATGGCACGACGTTCCGGAAATGGCTCCAGTCCACTGCAACCGATCGCAGAGTCAAGAATCATCGTGGGAAGACGAACCAGTATACCAGTAGCGCTGTGATACCGACTTGGTTTATGGTTTCAACCAATGCTAAAGCAGGTGGGTTCGGATTGTTGTCCCTCAGGTTGCTTTTCCTGTTAATTGGAGAACGAGGCATCTAGGTCTGCTCTATGCGCTCTACTACCGAGTATGTTTGGAGCGCTAGATTCTATTCTTCCCCCCGTATTCGATACCTGGGATAGATTCTTTATTCGATGCTATGGTGGCAACGCCATTATCCCTCTCCGATCACCACTGACGAATAACGGCTCGCAAGTTGTCCTAGACCAAGCATACACGCGGCATGCACGAGAATTGTGTCAGCTCGGGTAGCCTAGTGTCCATCTCCTCGATGGCCTATTACGTCCGGGACGCCGCCACACTTGGTTACGATTGCCAGGTCAACCATCGCGTTACGTCGCCTCATGCGGAGTTCGACACTCGAGAGGTTTCACCTACCGATGTAAATAGGGTTTACTTGACAGAATTCCTATCTGGATAAGACGGGCATGGGCGACATCGGGCATCGATGAGGCATCTTGGTACGACCAATGGGGTGCCTTCTGCTCACTGATCTTGATGATACAGGAAGTGTCACGAGTGCCTGGGTGACTACCCAGACACTCCAGTATGGGCCGTCGGATAACTGGAAGATTAAATTTAGGCACTGCTACGAGCAACGGTTAGTGAAGTGACCTTTCGTCCCCATCCAGGGCAACCGTTAAATTTTGATGGTGGGATAGACAAATAAACTCTCGGGGGCCTATCCCTAGTTTGAAAAATAGTAAGGCCCTGCTTTTTTTTTTCTGGTACTGACGCAGCCACTTAATCTTGCGGGGGAGTTGCGCACCTCGTACGTCAACTCTGGGTTATTCAAGATCGGCCGGGTGAATGCTGGTCTTCTGACCGACCTTTCAATGTACGCAAAGTGGCGTTGACATCCCGCTGGCTCACCGCGAATTCGTTCAGGCTGAATTCACCACGCAAAAGATTGTCTGTGGTTACATCACGAAAACGTTAGGCAATGGTGACTCATCTGACAGGGCGTCACTGTTCAACCGACCATCAAATAACGTCTCCCTCCAAACTATGCAGTGAAATCCATGGATCCGAATGGCTCGCAGACGCTATTGCTGATTGCGCCCGCAGCCGGTGATGCGCTACGCGGAGTTCGCGAGATGTATTGTCAGGGCCATTGGGTGTATATGGATCAGGGCAGTGCGATCGGTGTACACGCTGGAAATGGTCTGATCCGCTGAGGTACATTGTTTTTTTTTTTTCCACCCTTTCTATTTTTCATAAAATTCATTAATCTAGTGTGCTACAATGTGACTTTCTCTTTGTATCAGCGCCTGGCTGTGTTCGTTTTGTTGTTGGACTTGGCACCATGTTAGGTTG